>JARHVA010003878.1:682500-975000 GCA_037957365.1 Torreya grandis | reverse complement strand
TGTTTAAGATTTTGTGATTTGGTTGTGTCCATAAAATAGAAAATAATGAAACTCAATGATATATTTAAAACCAAAAAATTAGAATTTGTAATCTATTATAATCATGAAAGTAAAAAGAAATGAATGTTTGATCTAATTACTAGCCTATAAGAGTTAATTCCAACTTTCAAACATAGTACAATATTGATTCAGTCGGTAGTGTATGTAGAGAACATAGAATAGGGTCGATAGGATCACCCTTGTACTATAGAAGCAAAAAGTATGAAATTGAATTACGTTGATAGATTTGACCTATATTTATATAAGGACCACAAAATATAGAACTACATCGATATGGTCAACCTATTTGACTTTATAAGGGCAATTTTAAAGACTATAAACTATGAAAAATATAATTGTAAGGAAAGAGAGATATATAGAAAGGAACCTTGGTGGGTTGGAAGATGCAAAGAAGTGATATTTATGTTGAATAACCTTGATAAATTCTTTAAAATACTTCTTACTATGTCGATTGGGTCGACCAATCTTTGTAAAACCCTGTTGTTGAGTGCCTAAAATGTATATGGTCAACTAGGTTGACCTAGTAGTTTGAATATAATGCCTGGAAATATACAAGGTTGATAGGGTTGAGCTATAAGTCTAAACTAGAATTATATAAAACTTGCAAGAATCTAATAAATTCATTTTGATGTGACTATGTGTATAACTTACACATAGAAGTTAGTACTATGTTGATATAATTAACCAGACATCATAAATATATGAAAAATAAAATGATAAAAATAAGTGAAATAAATATTGTAAGGGTTATATTCACATTGGGTTCACTATAATGTATGTATTAAAAAATTCATCATGTTTGTAAATCAATCCTAACTCAAAGAAGATATATCATACCATATACTTCTGATTGGGGATACATTTGTTAAGTGAGAGCATGACCAATATGGGGATCCACTAGACCTAAATAGGGTATCTCTTACTATAATACAAGATGATAAGGAGGGTTCCAAATCCTCTAGTCTAACATAATCATGAAATAAACCTAAGGGGGTCCTGAATATTTATATTTCACCTACACTAATAACAAATAAAGTAAATCTAATATAGTGCTCACTAAAGCTTGTGGAACAAAGTGGAGGTTAGAAAAAATAAAACTAAACATGTATATAAGACATATAATGTCAATGTATACATAATCCTAATGCATGATAAAATTCATATCTATCTACTCTTATAAAGGAGAAATAAAGTTAGGAATACTTACCTTTGAAGATGAACCCATCTAGCCTCAATATCTCCCTTGGCCAAGGTGTTTTTCAAGAGGTTTTTGTGGTATGTAAAGATAATAAATACAAATCATATCTATGATATATAACATATCAATTCATCTAAAATATTTATCCATAAGACAAGATCTGTATCTCCAAAGAAAGTATTAAACCCTAAGCTTTAATTTTCAATTAGAATGGTCAATAAGTAGATGTTCATTGACTCTTAATTCTTATTTCACTTCTTATTGATAAATGATGGAAATGAACTTGTATATATAGGTGGATTTGACCCTTGAACCTTCTAAAAATACCAAATTATAGGGTTGACCCAATCAACCTAGCACAATTTTAGATAATTATTCACTAGGTCTTGAGATAGGTAGACCAAATGCTAACCTAATTCCTAAGTGATAATATCCCAAAATTGTATAGGGTTGACCCAATCAACCTAGCATAAATAACTAATAAAATGGTGATGAACAGGAGGATAAAATTTAGAAAATGCATGGAATGGGTAACATAGAGAATAAAAATGTTAGGGATAATGGTTTTATGAGACAACTATGTAGATAACAAGTGGCAAAAGGTACAACAATCTTATGAAGCACCAATGGTCTACCCACCACTTTCCCAGTGAACCCCTTAAGGCATGCACTCAAAGAGATTGAGACTCAATGGGTTATTGAAAGATACGAAGTGTCATTAATTGATAAAAGTTTGAAAATATTATGTGCATACATAAACCACATCACCTACTGAACATGCAAAACTAATTGAATATCAAAATCAAGAAAAAAATTCACTTACACTACTAAAATGATACTACACTACACATGTGATTATTCATATTGAATCTGTTAAATCTAGTGCATAAAAAGAATGTAAATCCTTAAAATATATTTATCACAAATATCTTACATAAAATAAAATTAATCTTCTTTTTCAAAACATAAATAATAAACTAGTAGATGATTAAGACATCTCAAAATATATTTCATAGATGAAGACATGAAAATAATAATACCACATGATAGGTGGAAAAATTGATGATGACATATTTATTTTGATCACACTAAATTCCCTTAGTTTTACATACACCAACTTGGTAAAAATGTTGTAGCTTAGTGATAATCTCAATAGTGTAACATTTGACTCTATTTATGAGCTACTAACTCAAAATGAGCAACATTTTATAAATAAGAAGAGTAAGCCTAGTAAAGAGACTCACTATATAAAGGATAGGTCACATCACAAAAATCATTGACATGTATATAATAAGTTTTAGAATCATTCTTTAAAATTCTCTTTGAGACATTCTCTAAGACACTCTCCATGTTTTTATATACAATCTCCACATCATTGTCATTAACACTCTCTAAGTTATTCAAAAGACAAACATCACAATAGGTGCTTTTATCAGTCTAGTGGTTATTCTAGTGATTCAACTTCTTCTAGATCTTGATAACACAAGAAAGAGCCTAAATTTTTGAAATGTGGTGGTATTGGACATCCTGTAGATGTATGTCCTTATAGATGACCTCAATATCTACACAAAAGAAAGCTAAAACAAATTATGTGAATCATTCTAATGGCATATCTTCTAGTTACTCTAGAAATTTAGGCTATTCTAAAGCTTCCTCTTCTCATGAGGCATCTTGTATGGCCAAGGTATATTTTATTGATGGACTTAACACCCTATTTTGACTGATTAATGATTCACCTATCTTATAAAAGCTACTAAGATCAGAATCAAGATCTATTTTAGTATAATTTTTTGTCTTGTATTCTTTATTTATTCTAGCTTTAGATTTCTATCCATGATATTCATGACATGGATTATAAATAATTATTTGTATTTATTTATCTTGTTTCATAGATTATCACCTCTCACCTAATAAGGGAGAATATATAGCATTGGTTGGTCAGCTATTAGTCTATCATGATGGTACAAATTGATAGGAGTTTATAACACCTTTAGTTTTGATTAAATAATATTAGTGTTTTTTGGACATCAGGGAGATGTGCCATACACAATACAATTATGTCACTTAGATGGGCTTCTATGTGGATCCTTGTTTAGATCATTGTAGTTGGATAGGATTTGATCATGTTACACTATAGTAAAGTAAAAATGATCATAATATATGAGAAATATTTGGTCAAGTTCATTAGCCTTTTATACCACAACTCTCAAGGCATGTTTCTTTATGGACTGGCATTGGTTTTGATTAGTACTAAGAGGTATAGTACACTAGTTATAGTTTCTTCAAAGTATATCTAGTGAATTTAGAATAATTGTTTTAATTATTTCATATTATATTCCCATTTGGATCAAGGGAAAGTTTTTGGGTCATTTATGATCCTAAATCATATATATTCATTTATTTACTTGTTCTATTTTTGGCTATTTGGGTTAGTTGAAACCTGATAATTGGTTGTAAGAACCACTTATCATAAACCTATAGAAGTTTAATGTTAGCAATGTATAAATATTATTTGATATTGAATATTTTTTTTTCAAATTCCTCCAATGTTAGTGATACATCACCCTCTTTAAAATAATGGAAGCATTGAGAAAAGAGGTAGGGATAAAGGACAATGTAGGAGGATGAAAGCAATTGTGGAATTTAGAGTTAAACAAAGCCTCTATGTAATCCCATAAAGGAGACTCATGAGGGAGATAAAGATCATCAAATATGAATCTTATTTGATAAAGGAAATTTTGAATAAGGTCCTAAAAGGATATCTTAGTATAAAGGGACTGCAACTCCTATATAATAGAATAATGACATTTTCTAGCTTGGGGAGAGATATTATGCCAAAATTCTAATATGGATTTAAGGTTTCCTATTGTCATGGTTGGGGTTATAGGATTTAAAACTATAGTATCTATAGTGGGGTTTATTTCTTGACTTGATCATGGTTGACAAAGAAATCATACACAATATAGGATATGTCAATAATAGAAACAACCTTATTATTCCTATGTTCAGACTTCCCATTAAATTCAACCAAAGAAGACTAGAAGAGGTAGAAGAGTGATAAGGAGAATAATGGGACATAGAATTTGATCTATTATGGTTAATATTTTCCTTTTCATGGTTAGGAAGAGGCTCCTTTAACACATTCAACGTATGGTTAGGTGTTTCAAGTGGAGATCTCTATGGGGAAAACGAGGTGTTGGAATATGATTTCCTAGTAACATAGTCCTTTTAGATAGGAGAGCCTTAGATGTATGGGCTATAGGATTGAAGATGTATACTCATATGATAGGATGATCATGTTTTTTGTATATACATCATAGGTTTTAGATATCCATAAGGCTATGATAGGACTTGTGATAGCATGAGTGTTATGCTACAAGTTGGATGGCAAGGTACCACTCTTTGTGATAGCCTTGAGCTAGATTATATTAGAGGAAAGCGTACTATATGACATAAGGTCTATCATCTATGTATAAATCCTAAATTATATGTTTGGAGTGTTTTCAAGAGGGTATAAGTCAATAGGGATGATCATATTATTGGTGGTATGGATCTATGAGAGGTTTCCCATATATCAACTAGATGGGTTTCTCTATGCAGTCAATGATAGGTTACCTTTGGTATATAGATAGAGATAAGACTGAGTAGCATAGGTTATGCCCCACATGTTAGAACTATGGATAGTGAGACTAGAAGATATATTATGTTAACCATATGGGCACATAGTTACTAAATGGACTAGTTGGGACACATTTGTACTAACTTTGGCATAGACATAAGTGATAGGGAATTATACCCAGTGGATGAAGCCACATCTGATGGCATGATTGACAAGATAGATGGGCTTACCTCACCAAGTAATGATGATAGTGGTGCCCATCTTTTGTACCCAATATGTTATAAAACCATTAGGGAGAGGAGGACTAGGGCCACCAATGGTGAGGTTGATGCTCAGACCATAGATTGGTTGAACACAATAGGTAGTATAATGAAAAGAGATGAGGGTAGAGGTAGGATCACTAGAGGTACCACTACCAACTCTAAATTAGGATTAGTATAGACCACCAAGGACATGATGTTGATAGAGGTAGTAGGAAGAGGATATAATAAAGATAATATATGTCTCAGAATACCTAATAGGCGAGCTAGAAAAAAATTTAGACTATAGAGATACCAATTAGGAATAGCCTAAGATGGGTATGAGTAACATCTCCAAGATTTATTTTTAGGAGGTTATTGAAACTTGTGTATATGGGGAGAATGTGCTTAGTGATCACATAGATGGTGAGATAGTAAGGGCTAACACATAGATATGTAATAAAATGTGATTAAATTTTGCTTAAGTTTACTTAAAATATACTAGAGATAGATAGATTTTGAGATATATCAATGATCTAATATCTATTTGTTATGTTTTTTGTAGGTGTGGTAGAGGATGAGGAGATTAGATGAGGGTCCTTGGTGATGAGATCACTTCATGATGTCTTAGACAAGGTTCTTATGCCATATGACCCTCATACACTAGAGGATACCAAGGTACCATCTACCCTAGATTAGGAAATCTAGTTTAAACTAGCTAGAGAGGTTGTGAGGTAAATACAAGCACAAAAATAAGGGATTTACCAACTCACAGAGGTGTTTATAAGAAAGACATGGGCATGTCAAGCCCTGGATGAGGAAAGAGATACACATTTGCTGATAGTGACATAGATGACATAAGCACATGCCTAAGAGAGAGTGACACATGTGGTGACTCTGACTCATATGACACAGGTATAGGAGTAAGAGAGAGTGACACATCTGGTGACCCTAGTCCAATTTTCATAAGTGTAAGCTTATGTATCTCATATATATGCCAAGTGTTGAGATTGAGATCTTGGATAGCCTCTTTACAATATTCTATGCATAGGGGTTAGATTGAGGCATCTATAGGTAGTGTGGCTAGGCAATGAGAGAGGTAGGATGGGACCTAGCCATAAAGTAGGAACATTGTATATTGTGTGATTGTTGTATTAAAACTCATGATATATATATATATATATATATATATATATATATATATATATATATACACATATATATATATATATTCATATATATATATATATATATATACATATATATATATACATATACATATATATATATATATATATATATATATCATTTTGGCTATTAGATATTTGATTGTATGTGTTATCATTATGGTTGTGTTTGTTGATGCTTGGATATATTTATCTATGGCACATGTATTTATCTTTTTTTAATATGCTATGGGAAATATTTGAGTTGTGGTTCTTTTTATAGCATTATGTAGGACACATGCATGGTTAAAAATAAACATGCAAAAAGGAATTGCTAAAATATAATCAATCAAAAGTGTACTACACACTATTTCACATTGGTAAATGTGTAAGAACAAGAAAATGACTAAGTATAAGGAACTCAAAGGGATAAAAAAGATGGTAAAAAGGAATTCATTTTTAAACCAAATGAAATATAAGCAACCAAATTAAAACAAAATAAAATTAAACTAAATCACATTGGGAAGTATGAAAATAATGTAATAAAATAGAGAAACATGTAAAAGGAACAAATGGTATAAAAACAAATCAATTAAATTAATCAATCATATTAAATCACATTGGGAACTATAAGAGAAAAATGAAATTCCTAAAATTGGTCTTAAATTTATCACACTAATTAAAACTAGGAAGTAATAAATATTCAATAAATGGTTGAATTCTTACATGCACTTCAAAAATTAGAAGATAACAGTAAAAGAGAAATAAAGTCAGCATAAAACATAATAAATAAATCTAGGAATCATGTCAATGACGTGTAACTTCATAATCAATCACATCTTATCTCATATTTGACACATGTAATTTTAATTTCAACTTGGATTATTGGAATTTTTTTTTAGGAAGGCCATGTCTTATCCATGGTATTATACTAAAAATCATAAAGGGAACATCAATGAGGTAGGAAATAATGTGAAAATTGGGTAATAAAGGATGTGGGTAATAAGAAGCTGAAATTGTGGTAATTTATAAGGAATGCTAGGTCTTATCCATGGTCTTGCAATACAAATCACAAAAGGAATCTCAAGGGGAGTGATTAGTGAACAAACTAATATTTATCAAGAGGAAACATGAGGAATGTAGGGAATGTAAAAATCATATCTTAGGTATTTTATGAGAAGATATTAAGAGACAGAAGGCATACTAAGGACATGTGAAGACACTACGTGACTAGTGACCTTTAATATACAAAAGAAACATGTTCTTTATAGATATAAATCTATATATAAAAATAAGTATGCTACTAAGATAAACTCATGAAGGTAGATTAGTACAAGAAAAATAAAATGGACCTACCTTCCCATAATCTGTTCCCCATTCCTTAGGAAACCTTATAAAGCCATCGATCTACTATGAAGATAAGGTACTTGCATGATAAAGTAGGTAGCACTAAAATATTTTTTTGTATTCTTCTTTTCTAATATAATATATTATCGTACCCTAAAGGACATTCACTCTATCATGAGTCCAATTGTGTAGTTTGAGGTTCAACTAGAAGAAGGAGATGTGCTTTGAATCACATCTTTTAGTGTGATTTGAATTTTAGTATGATGGACTAGTGAATGGATGAGAAGAGGAAAAATTAGAAGCATGATTACCTTAGGTAGCAAATGATTCACTAGTAAAAGGATTAAGGACATTCAATTGTATAAGAGTCCCACTAGATGTAGAACTTACCATATTAGTGGAGATACTAGGCATAGAGGTAGAAAAAGTTAAATAGGAAGAGGTTATGTTATGAAAATTGATCATAATCGAGGGAAGAGGATGAGAATAAAATAAAGTGGCACCCCCAAATCCATTTGAGAGTGTGGGAATAGTTGAATGAGACTTTTTAGATTAACCACTTATCATGAGATGGTAAATGGTATAAGGATCATTTCCTCAATGTTGAGGAAATTTGGAGATAAATAAGAGCATTTTAGGGGTATACTCTAATTTAGGTTGATATTTTAGGGTTAAGAGAGGATTATTCTATGAAGAGGAATGAGGAGGGGTCCTATAATTAATTTTTTGAGTGACTATGTGAACATTACCATCATCCAATAGATTATCCCTACTCTATGTATTGGAAACCCTATCAAGATTGGTTAAAATCATCATGTTTGTTGAATTTAACTCAACTTTGTCTAAAAATACAAAATTTATGATGAAATAAAAAGACTAAAACTAGCAAGAGAGATGAGAATCAAGAAAATTAGAAGTGATAAAAAATATTACAAAGCTAATTAGGTCAACCTAGCACATGAAATAGGGATTGTAAACTATATAGGGTCAACTAAGTTGACCTATCATAATAGACATAGGCTGAAAAATGTACAAGGTTGACTGGGTTGACCAAACACAATAGACAAGGAAAATTAAATAGTCTGTAAGAGACTATGTTGATAGAAATGACTATGTACTAGAACAAGAATAATTTTTCAAGTATTTTTAATAGCAGGAAAGGAATGGAAACACATAATCAATTAGATCAATGAGGTTGATCTAATTAAGGTACACAACTTAAAACCTTATACCAATGCTAGATAGTGTAAGTTTCTGTAATATAACACACAATTTTAGCAAAGTGCAATCAATCAACTTCAAAAGTAAAAGATAACTAAGTGGTCAACCTAAATGTTGTTAGATTATTAGAGTATAGTTCTTAATGAGATAAAAATTTATATTTAAGTAACTATGAATCAATCTAAGGATAGTTTTAGGGTGTTTGGGATGAAAGGGATCTATATTGGCAATGGTGTAGGCTTGGTATTGGGGCTACCCATTCACTTCACACACCATAGTGATAAGGGTGTTGGGTGCTTAGCCAAAATATACCATTAAACATGTGTTTATACTTGGAAAGAATACCAAGTTAGCTTCCCCCTTGGTGATGAAATTCAATTAGGTTTTCCTTGGGTAGAAAATTATTAAAATGTTTGTTCAAGGTTTTGTGATTTTGTCATGTGTGCATAAAATAAAAAATAGTGAAACTAAATGGTATATTGAAAACCATCTAATTAGACTATGTAATCTATTATAATCATGCAAACAACAATAAATTAAAGTGTGAGATAATTAGTATAATATAAGAGTTAATTCCAACTTTGAAACATGGTACAATGTTAATTCAATCGATAGCGTACGTATAAAAAATAGAATAGGGTTGACAGGATCACCCTTATACTATGGAAGACAAAATTCTACAAGAGAATTACATCGACAGAGTTGACCCAGCTTTCTAGATGGAACATATAATATAGAAATACATTGATAGGATCTACTTAATTGACTATACAAGAGAAATTTTAAAGACTACAAACTATGAGAAAGCAAAACTATAAGGAAAGAGAGAGAAATATAGAAAGGAACCTTGGTGGTTTAGAATATGTAGATAAATTAGATTGATGTTGAATAAGATTGATAAATTCTTGAAAATATTGCTAATTGTGTTGACTGGGTCAGCCAAGCTTGAGTCCCTAAAATGTGTAGGGTCAATTGGGTCAACCTAGTAGTTTGAATCTAATGCCTAAAAGTGTACAGGGTCAACTAGGTTGACTTAGTAGTCTGAACTAGAATCATGGAAAACTTACAATAATAGAATAAAGTCATTTTTATTTAAATCTGAATCAAACTTGCACACAAAAGTTAGTATTATGTTGATACAGTCGACTCGACATCACAAATATATGAAAAATAAAATGATAAAATGATGAAAATAAGTGAAACAAATCTTGAAAGGGTTAGATTAACATTGGGTTCACTAGAAAGTATGTAGTTAGAAATGTATCTTGTATATAAATCAATCCTAACTTGGAGAAGATAGATCATACCATACACATCTGATTTGGGATACATTTGTTAAGCAAGAGCATGACCAATATAGGGATCCACTAGACCCAATTATGGGATTTATTACCATAATACAAGATTCTAAGGAGAGTTCTGAAGCCTCTAGTATAACACAATCATGCAATAAACCAAAATGGGTCCTAAGTTTTTATATTTCACCTATACTAATAATAATTAAAATAAATCTAATCTAGTGCTCACCAAAGTTTGTGGCAAAAGTGGGGGTTAGAAAAAATAAAATTAAAAATTCATAAAATACATATATTCACATTAATGTATACGTAATCCTAATTTATGGAAGAGAAGCACAAATGGATACTATCTGCTCTTACAAAGGATAAATAAAGTTAAGAATAATTACCTTTGAAGGTGAACCTACCGAGCCTCAATATCTCCTTTGGCTAAGGTGCTTCATAAGAGGTTGTTATGGTATATAAGGATAACAAAGACAAATCAGCTCTAGGCTAAACAACCTATCAATTCATCTTAAATACTTATCCACAACACAAGATTTGTATCTCAAAATAAAATATGAAACCTTGATCTTTAATTTTCAAGTAGAATGGTTAGTAAGATGTTTGTTCATTCTTACTTATTCCTGATAACTGATGGAAATGAACTTGTATTTATAGGTGGATTTGACCCTTGACCCTTCCAAAAATCTTGACTAATAGGGTTGACCTAATTAACCTAGCATAATCTTAGACAATTATTCACTATCCTAAGATAGGCCGACCAAAGTCTAACCTAATTACTAAGTGAAAATATCTTGAAATTGTATAGGGTCAACCCAGTCGACCTAGCAAAACCAACTAGAAAAATGGGATTTAGGTGAGGAAAAGGGGGATAAAATGTATTAAATTCCTAGAATGGGTTCAATAAAGAAGAATAATCTTAGGGATAATTATTTTAGGAGATAATTATGTAGATAAAAATTAGCAAAAGTGAGAACAATCCTATCAAGCACCAATGGTTTACCCACCCCTTTCCTAGAGTACCCTTTAAGGCATTCACTTAGAGAGATTGAGACTCGATGGGTTCCTAAAAGATACAAAGTGTCAATAATCGATAAAATTTTGAAAATATTATGTGTATATAGAAACCATA
The DNA here is from genome assembly GCA_037957365.1 of Torreya grandis. NCBI lineage: Eukaryota > Viridiplantae > Streptophyta > Pinopsida > Cupressales > Taxaceae > Torreya > Torreya grandis. The sequence goes on along the minus strand of JARHVA010003878.1, from coordinate 963,717 downwards.
CCACCAATTGAACATGCCAACTAATTGAATATTAAAATAAATATAAACATTCACTTTCACTACTAAAATCATACTACATTAGACATGTGATTATTCATATTAAATCTAGTACATGGAAAGAATGGAAATCCTTAAAATATCTTTATGATAAATAGACTATGTAAAATAAAATTGATCTTGTTCTAAAAATATTAAATAATAAACTAATACATGATGAAGACATCTTAGAATATATTTCATAGATGAAGACATGAAAAAAAGAATATTACATGATAGGTGGAAAAACTGATGATGATATATTTATTTTGATCACACTAAAAGCCCTTAGTTCTACATATACTAATTTTGTTAAAATTATGCATCTTATTGATGATCTCAATGGTGTAACATTTGACTCTATTTATGAGTTACTAACTTAGCATGAGCAACAATTTATAAATAAGAATAATAAGACTACTAAAGAGACTCACTATATAAAGGTTAGGTCACATCATAGAGAACATTGTTATGTATAGAGGATGTTTTAGAAGCATTCTCTAAAATTCTCTCTTAGACATTATTTAAGACACTCTCCATGTTAATAAATATAATCTTAACATCATTCTCATTGACACTCTCTAGGGTCTTCAAAACACAAACATCACCATAGGTTCTCTTATCACTCTAGTGGTTATTTTAGTGATTCAACTTCTTTTGAATATCGCCAACATAACAAAGAGCCTGAATGTTTCAAATGTGATGGTATTGGAAATATTGTAGATGTATGTCCTTCTTTATGACCTCAATATCCACACAAAATAAAACTAAAACAAATTATGTGAATCATTATAATGGTATATCTTCTAGTTACTCTAGATATTTAGGTTATTCTAACACTTCCTCTTTTCTTGAGGAATATTATATGGCCAAGTATATTTTCCTGATGGACCTAACAACCCATTTTTAGTGATCAATGATTCACCTATCTTGTACAAGCTACAAGGATCAAGATCAAGTTCTATTGTAGTATAATATTTTGTCTTATATTCTCTATTTTTTCTAGTTTAGGATTTCTATCCATCATATTCATGACATGAATTAGAATGGATTTTTCTATTTTGCTTCTCCTGTTTCAAACCTTCTTACCTCTCTCCTAATATGGTAGAATATATAGTATTGGTTGTTCATCTATTAGTATTCCATGATAGTACAAGTTGATAGGGGTTTATAACACCTTTAGTGTTGATTAAAGATCATCAGTGTTTTTTGGACATTAGTGAGATGTGCCATAGCCACTACAATTCAGTCACTTAGATGGGATTTTATGTGGAGCCTTGTTTGGATAGATGTAGTTGGATAGGATTTGATCATGTTCTAATATAGTATAGTAAAAAGTATCATGGTATATGAGAAATATTTGATCAAGTTCATTAGCTTTTGATACCACAACTCTTAAGCTATGCTTCTTTATGGAGTGCAATTGGTTTTTCTCATTACTAAGTTGTATAGTGCACTAGTTATATTCTCTTCAGAGTTTATCTAGTGAATTTATAATCATTTCTCTAATTATTTCATATTATATTCCCATTTGGATGAAGGGATAGTTTTTTGGGACATTTGTGATCCAAAATCATAATTATTCATTTATTTTCTTATTTGTTTTTTATTGTTTGGGTTAGCTGAAACTTATTAATTGGTTGTAAGAACCAATTATCATAAACCTATAAAAATTTATAATTAAACATGTAGAAATATGATTTGATATTGAATATAGTTTTTTAAAATTTCTCAAATGTTAGTGATACGTCACCCTCTTTAAAATAATGGAAGGATTGAGAAAAGAGGTAGGGTTAAAGGATAATGTAGGAGGATGAAAGAAATTGGGGATTTCATAGTTAAACAAAACCTCCATGTAATCCCATAATGGACCCTCATGATAGAGACAAAGCTCATCAAAGATGAATCCTATTTAATTAGGGAAAAATTGAATAAGGTCCCAAATGGATATCCTAATAGAAAGGGACTACAACTCCTATATAATAGAACAAGGACATTTTCTATCATAGGAAGCAATATTATGCAAAAATTCTAATATGTATTTGAGGTTTCCTATTCTCATGGTTGGGGTTCTAAGCCTTAAACCAATAGTATCTATAATGGGTTTTATTTATTGACTTGAATGTGGTTGACAAGGAAATCATACACAACATAAGATATATCAATAATAGAAAAAACCTTATTACTCTTGTGTTTATTATTCCCTTGCAGGTCATCCAAAGAAGACGAAATTAGGTAGAAGAGTGATAAGGAGAATGATGGGCCATAGGATTTGATTTCTTCTTCTTATTTTTTGATTTATTTTCATTTTCATGGTTAGGAAGAGGCTCTTTTAACACATTGAACTTGTGGTTGGTTTATACAATTGGAGAGTTTTAAGGGTAAAATGAGGTGTTAGAGCTATAGTTCTAGGTAATACACTCCTTTTTATAATGAACCTTCATCTAGTAAAACTTATAAACCTTGGTAGCATCATAAGGATGCATTTTCAACTATGTTCTTACACTATTTTCATGGAGATTATTTTCAATTGGTATTTTATTTAGAGTATTGACCTCATAAACATCCTTATTCTCCATAGGAGAATCAATGACATTGTTGTCAATCATATTAAGTTTGCAATCATGTGAGGATGACAAATTTTGAGTCGACATGGGATGAATTCCTACATGTACCTTGAATACATATATTCATACACTCATTAACAAATTCATTGTAAGAGGTGGATTTACACTTGAGGACCTAAAGATTAACCTATTACCTTAATGTATGAGTGAAGATGTCATAGATTTGATCTTTTAATAACTTTATCCTGACCATGTGGAATAATGAATTCTACCTAGGCATAAATTAAAACTTTTATCGACACTTGGTTTTTACCATGGAATTGAGTGATTATATATTGAGGTTAAATGACATGGAGATATTGAATTACTCAATGAAACCATCCAAAAGGACTTAGAAGCTAGAAAGTGAATTTGGTAATAGATTCTAAAACCAAACTAAATCTTTAGATTATGGGGAATGAACAAAGAGATTAAACATTATGCCTTCATATTATTCCTAATCCATATATGCCATCATAAAATCCATGATATTCTCCATTGGACTAGAGTCTTGAGTCTCATTAAACTTAGATATTTTAAGGTTTGAAGTAGGAATGGGAATAACATACATCAAATGGGCTAGAATATTCTTATGGAGATCCCCATAGGCATGATTGATAGTGGTTTGGTGATGGGATTCATGATGAGGATCATAGGAATCATTATGTTACCTACATAAGCATTTGTCATCATTACCTTGGGAATGTGTAAAGTGTTGTCATGATGGCTCTTGAGGTGGAATAGGTGCATGAGGAGGATCTTCCCAAACATGTGATGTTTAATGACCATGGTATGGGTATTATTCCACATGGCAATGATAAGATGATGCAACATACATTGGGGAGTAGTAAATTAGACCTAAATCCCTATAGTTTTGGCCACACATGGAAATAAAAGGGTCCACATAGTAGAACTAATGTTTGGTATAGGCATCTCATTAATCCCTAGTCTAAAAATGGTGTTTTAAAGCAACAAGGTCATATGAAACTCTAAAGGAAGGACTAGGGTGATGGTAAATCTCCATGAGAGGTAAATGTCAAGATGAGTTTGGGTGCCCATGTCTCTTAACATGAAAAATGGGGGATTCTCACCATAGAGTCTCCCATTAGAAAATAAGTGGGGGGCTTACATGATAAATGGTTGAGTTAGTTGCACCTAAATGGTGCTAGCTCTATCTTCAAAAGAAGCACATTGCCTAGTCCTATGGGAAGAATGGTGTTCTTCAGTCACATGATGTTACCCATGATAATTGTCAATGATTATGTGTATCTTTTTGGGCCTTGATCATTAAAGGGGTCACATTCACCCTTAAAATGTGAATTAAAGTTGTTTCAAGTCTCAAGGAGGTATCCTCAAAAAAAGTATAACTTATATTATTGAAAAGGTGAGATGGTCTATTTATTATAGATTCTCTAATTTTATTTTATACGGAACATGATACAATGTCACTGTGCTAGGGTGAGGTTACTTCATAAATCTTAGGGTGTTTATGAAATTCAATTTTAACCTTGACTTGTTCATGAGTGAACTCAGGAACAAGACCTTGAATCTAGTGAGAATATCATCCCAAAAAATTATAGGCCAACTATGGATGTAATGAAACAAGATCAACTACAAAGGTAATAAAAGAATAAAATTGATGGATAAGTAGTGGGGAGCATGACACATAACCAAAGTAAGCTTAAAGAACCTAAAAAGGAACCGAAACATATCTAAAAAGCTCTAAAAAGGATATTAGTGGGAAATGGGATAGAAGAGCTCTAAAAAGGATAGAACTAGTCTAAAACCTTGTATAAGATCTCGGCTAGGTATACCAAAAGGTATTTCCAAGAATTTAAATGAAACACTAGGGTTTAGAATAGGGGTTAAAATAGAACACATTATATGTTTAAAGACATAGGAATACACTAAAGGTATTAGATGGCCATCTAGTTTTTTAGCTTGCACTTGGCCAAAGGTAAACTTGAAAACTAATATGGCTAAAATGATCAAGCATGCAAAGGATGTTGTTATCTCTAACTGGTTTATCTAATGAATTGAAAGTATTTAAGGGGGTAATGAAATTTAAACAATAAATATATGATATTTAAAACATTAAGTAATACTAAGAGAGGAAAATGATTAAGAATAATGAAAATCTAATGAATGAAGAATTATTTTGAATTAAAAGCTGATTTTAAGAATAGAGATTGCATAAACCTTTAAGAACCAATGTTAATTCTTAATTAAACAAAGCTAACATAACATGTAATCACTAAATTTATAAAAAATATGACACTAAAATAAATAAATGGTTTCACATTGCAATCAAGGTGCCCTTAAATCATGCATAAACATAATTCAAGTAATCTACCAACCATTAGTTTTATTATGATCAATAATGGAGGAACACTGATTTATAATGTATATCCTTATCCAATATAATGTCAAAAATATAGGAGAGAATGCAAGGAAAATAATAAGAAATATATGTGGATATTAATAAAAGATCATAAATTAGGTGAAATGTCAACCAAGGAATCACAAGCGAGAGCAACAGTGAAGGCAAGAACAACTAATAGAAGTAATGTTGTATCTAGTTCAATAAGAAAGTGTGTACATAAATCTATATCAAGAGGGATACAAAATATAAATGGGATATGAATTATCAAGAATTAATCAAGAGAGACCCAATAAAATAAATAAAGAGGGTTCAAATGAGTGTTTTCAAGTCAAATAAGAGAGCCCAAGGGTAATATCTTTAAAAAATTTCTCATTTATGACTATTTGGGAATGGTATAATGAAAAAGGATGACATCTAAAAGAATTATAGATTAGGTTATTGGTTAGGTAGGAAAATGGGTGGCCTCAGCTTCCCACCCTCTTAAAGCGTCTCTAGGGTGCACATAATGGGTCTTGTAGGCTGCATGAGCTCCATTATAATACAAGTAAGATCCAAAATGGTTCAAAATAGAATGGGGAATTATCCAAGTGATTGAGTATAAAATATGACTTATAGTGACTAGTATCATGCATGACAAGAATACATGTCATCATCAAGAGGATTAGGGTTATAGGATTCCATAATTATTTGACAAATTCAAGCATTTATTCTATCCTAAAATGAAATAATTAATGTCAAAGTGGTAATAATGGTAAAAATGGTAAAATTATGTGATAATAATGAAATCTATAGAAATAATTAACAAGGTAAAAAATGTGATGAAAGTAAAATTTTTGATGAAAAAATCATTTAATTAAATAATATATATTAAATTACTTAAATAAAAATTATGGAGATGGATATCAATATAAATATAATGATAAAAATAACAATAATAACTTTAAATTCTAAGGTCATAAGCAATAATATCCACATAATATGAATTCAATAATAATAGAATAATGGGACTACATGAATGAGCCACTTTAAGGAGGAAATATCCATAACCTTTTAATATTAATATATTGTTAATATGATCATATAATTTGAACCATTACCTCTTATACCCTACTTAGGATATGGATACTCCACTATGAAGCTAAAACTACTACCAATATGAAGATAAAAAATATATCATATTAGTAAGTACAATTATACCCTAGCTAAAATTTAACCACACATCCTAAAATAAACTAGTGTTTAAGGGCATGGAATATCCTTCCCATTAAAACTAATGTTGTTATCGACAGTGATAATTTATAGATGTTTCTACAAGAACTCTTCATCATCGCATGTTACATCCTCAATGTATAGATTATTCCACCTGATCAAATGCATCATAATCACCTCCATCCACAACATATTTGTGCATGTCTAGAGGAATTAATCAAGCTAAAAATTATTTATCCCTACTCAATAATATCTAATAACTCTATCTAGGCTACAACTCATTATCCAATGACTTTTTTCAAGTGGGATGAATGATTGGATGTATTATCTGATAAATGAGGTAAATCTAGTTTGGATGATACAATAAAAATGTTATAAAAAATTTGAAAGGGTTTTTAATACTTGTTGAAATATTTATATCCATATTTTAACATATACCTATATGGTTGAAATCACACAAAAACTCAATCTCCTAACATAGACACTAAAATCCAATATTATATGCTTGTAAGAATTATTCTTGTCATATATTTACCTCACATAACTTATTTATACACATATATCTATTTTACACCTTTATTTCTTATCCATTTGTATTCTATCATCCTGACCTTCCAAATTTACTACTATTCCCCTCAATGAATTCCTTAGTTTGTGCATAACTTTATTATTATCCTAATAAAGTTGTCTCTTTATCATCATATCATTGTTATTATATTATATACACCTCCAATCACACCTATATGAGTCTAAATATCACATTCTTCCACTTTTTTCAAGTCCATCTATGTGCCCCTTAATGGAATTTTTTCAAATTTAAATCATCCATATGGATCAGATCCTACATTTTTTTCATGTTAATGGTGTGATAAATTCTCTAAAGAGTTTATTATTTATATAAAATAATTATAAGTCTATTCCCATTTATAAAGTATCAAGAATATATATATATATATATATATATATATATATATATATATATATATATATATATATATATATTGCATGTGGAAATTGTGAAAGACTACCCTAAATATCCCAAATCCAAAATAAGCCACAAGGATCATGCCCTATCTAAGTCTCAAGAATAAAATCCAAGTCATTTTTTCTAATTTTAAACTATAAAATTATATATTAAAGGTTTCATATATATTAAATGATAATTATTTCACACATACACATATTTAAGAAAACTACATGCAATTTTTTCCCTCATTGGAATATTTTTTGGATAAAGTTCAACCCATATGTATTTCCCTTTTTAGAAAAGCCTAGTGACTAAAGTGCAGATAGGGGTTTGAAGATAAGGATACATAATTATAGACTTAAATAAATAATGAGATCTTGATATTTCAAAAAAATATTAGTTTATAATAAATTGTAATAATCTAAGACAAAATAATCTTGCATAAGTTTTAAGGATATTTCCATCAAAGATCACACACTTAAAATTTATATAGGCATCCAATTTTTCTATGGATTCATATAGGAAATATAGTCATATTCAATATATAATTAAATACAAATATATTTTTGGTCCTTTATGCCACTTTCACATAGTCTCAGACCTACACAGACCTAAAACAAACTAAGTACCCTATCCATTTATTTATTTCTATTTATAACAAGCATAATAATTAAATTATACTATATTGTAGCATTAAAATTTTATTTAATTTAGAGATACATTAAACAATCTAAATATTCCTAAGTTTTATCTTGTTTAGATTCATTAATAAAAAAAAGATAAAACATATTGGTGAACTCAGTCTAGTTATAAAGAGCACCTCAAAACTTGAGGTTTGCCTTAGATTTTCAATCTTATTTATAAGGTTTCATATTTTTACATTTAAGTTGAATTTTAAAATATGATTTATAATATCCCCCTCATTCACATAATTCAATCATGGTTAAAATTGATATACATGGTTTTTATTTTATAATGCAACCTGTAATTGAGATCATTACTTGTTATTTAACTTTAATATATAATATATTTAACAACTACATAATTAAGAGTGTCAAATCATTTTTTAATGATTCTAAGACTAAAATTTATCATAAATAATTATTATATTTATTTATTACTTCATATTTTTCAAATTTTGAATTGAAAGTGATTCTAATGTCACTAATTTCATGTTACCATCCCTCCCCTATTATTTTTTCCAAGTCTTATAATGGATATGTAGGTCCATGCTATAAAATTCTTAATATAAGGATGCATCCTCTTGAAAAAAATTTTATGAATATTGAATCACAAAATTCCCATGAAGAATAAACAATAAATGTGTTAGGTAGATTTGATGAAATAGATCAATAATAATTGACTTAATATTTTCATATGAATACACATTTACTTGATGCATTTCTTCATGTAACAATAGATAAATAAAAAATCTAACAATATTAATACCTTTTAAATATTACCCTTTGCCTAAAAATATTTTATCTCTTAAACATACATTATATGATGGAAAAAGTCATTTAGAGTAAGAATTAGTAGCATTTCACATTAAATGTTTGGACTATGATTCAAATGATAAGTTGACTAATTTTTTTCTAGAGATTCATAAGGACTATGATTTTTTCTAGTTATATGATCTCCCATTCCAATTATTTAATGAATTTATTCATTTTTATATAAGATTCTATCACATTTTTCATTCAATACCAATAAGAAATTATCATACATCTGAATTATAATTTTTAAGCAAGGATTTAATGAACTAATTGATGACTATGTGATGAGATACAAGACCATGCTCTCTAAGAAGATGAATCTTATGTTTGGAAATTAGTTTCAATATATATTCAAGAAAAAATTTCTTTCCCCTATCCATAAATCAATTATTTTCAATATATTCCAATCATTTGATGACTTATGCCACACAATTAAGGACTGAGAAACTAAGATTATATCTATAATTAAGATAAATTTTGAGGTCAATACTTCAAATACTTTGAGTGTATATTTTAAAATCAAACTAAATTACAAGTACAAAATAAATAATACTAATAATGAGGTAAATATAATAATTAATTTAGTACCATATCCTAGTAATAATATTTTCATTTTAGCCCCACAACATGTGAAATTTTCATTATTACTTGAGCCTCCTCATAAGTTACTAGAGTGCAACATCATATCTCTCCCTCCAAAAAATTATGTTGATATGAGTAGACATATACCTAAGGGATATGATAGTAATACATATTTTGATTAACATTTATGCACAAGACACTTGATAAATAGATGTTTTTCTCTAAGACATAAGATTCAAGATCTTATTGATGAAAATACCATTGATATTAATTATTCCACTAATTTTTTTAATGATTCAAGTGTAAAACCTAATGGTAATGTAAAAAAAAGAATAAAATACTCCTTTAAAAATAATTTAATAAAATAAACTAATATTAGTCTTAAGGTGCATATGAATTACAATGAACATATTCATCTAACACATTATTCTTCTAAGAATAAATAAGCTCATATACTAGATGGTATTATTGGTACACTTTCAAACATATCCATAAAATGACCTCAAATTAAATTTGATGACATTTATATTATGGATTAGGTACACAACATTATTTTTATACTCCTACATTAATTCTCATCCTACACATATTATTATAGTGGACAATGGTCCAAGAGAAAACATTTTCACTATGACACTCATCACTAGTATTGATATACACAAGATGATTTGATGGAAATAAATAACATATTCAAAAGACTTTATGGAAAGATACTAATTATATACCTAAAATTTAAAATTTTATAAAATTAATAATGTTTATTTTGTTATTTATTTTTTATTTATCAATATCCCTAAGTACACACATTAAGTGGTGCATCTGTAATAGGATGGGATCAACATCACTCTTATTAGTATGACCTCCTCTATGTCTATATCTATATTTCCCTTTCTTCACTTTCAATTGCATCAATTTTATTGATACCATTGGATTAGAGTTTAATTTTTTTGGAGTATTAGAGAGTATATATATGGGTCATATTTCATTCCTAATAAGATATATCACATTCATATACTCTATTTATGCTTGTAAGTATAATATCCTCCAAGTCTCTATCTATATTTCCCTTTTTCTACTCCATACCTAGATTTGCAAGCTTCCCTATGTTTAATGACATCATCCCAACCCATAATTTTTTTATGCCTTTTTCTCCCTTTGTATTATCCATCCTAACATAGTTATTATTCTATATTCTAGCATTTACATTGTATCATCTTATCAAATATTATACTATGCCAACAAAAAAACTTCCAATTGTATCAGTTTTACTGATTCCATTGGCTTAGTGTTTAAGTTAATTTTGGGTATTGTAATAGGATATATATGGGTCATATTTAATTACTAATAATATATGTCACATTAATATTCTCTACTTGTGATCACATTTGAACCTTAACAAGTATTTGGGAGAGTTGGTGGTTTATAACCTTATCTTGGAGGTCTTATCTTATGGTGTCATTGAATCCCAATAAGATACATTTAGGGTTCCTAACTAATGATATATATGTATTAATCCAAATATTTAAGGTCTTTTACATAAAAAAATCTATTTCAAAGCTAAAATTGAGCTAAAGTGTCAGACTAAAGCATTGACAGGTCCACCCTAGGATAATTTATTTTTATCCATATACACTTTCTTTTAATTAATTAGAAGATTAAATTTGTTTATTTATTTGTGGATGTATATTTATATCCTTTATTAGGTGTATCCTTATACCGAATTAGTAGGTATAGATATATGGCTGACTGAGATTTATATTAGTCACCCTAAGTTGCATAGACTTCATTTGGATGACCATTGCACTATACCTTTTTTTACAATCACTTACCCATCATTTAGTTTATTTTTACACCTTTAAAATCATAGTTATAGTCATTTAAATTTCTTGAGGAATAGTGAGATTTATATCCTAGGCTTAGGTTTTTGAATCATTTTCCTCTTGAAATTTTATTTTTAGGTTACCTTCTACTATATTTATGGATATTGTTAGTTCTTACCTACTTGTCCAAGTACATGCAGGCTCTATTTGATTGACCTTATTTGAGTCCTAGTCTATTGAGATAAAGAGGATAGGTTTTGTTCATCTTATCCTATGTATACATTATAATGAATGTTACAAGAATATTATACCTCACTTAATTGAATTAGTTTCATTATTTTCCTTTTATCTTTTAAGAGACATCATCAAAATTATCATACATCACTGAGTCCAATAGAGTCAACCAATGAGATATTGTTCATTAGTTTTAGCAACTTTATTCATTAACATCATACCATTTAGATTTTTTTCCAATTACATCATCTACCTTGATACCATTTTGTGTTTATCAAGACCATATAAACTAAACTAATATATTTATGTGTGTGTATCTAATTATATTTTTGAGTGTGATACTATTTTTTTTCTTATTTATTTCATTGCATATAATAATTTAACTTTAAAATTATATGATTTTCATCTTTATTAATTATTCATTTTCCTAAAAAATATGTTTTAGCAATTTTAAAACTCATAGGAGTAGTCATTTAGGCCAAATTGTCATTGGTTTTACCTAAGGTTTAGTGTGATGGGTAATACCCCAATACACAAACCATTAAATAACGCTATATACTAACTTTAGTTTCCATATAATCATGGTATATAGGGAATTTATAGGGGCTTTTTCCCCATCCTTTATGAACTCTTTAAACCATTTTATTTTGTATTGCATTGATAAATTATTATCCCTAGGAAGTTACTCTTAATGTACCTCAGAGACACAATATGGTGGCTACAAGATATAGTAATCTTCCATAGTTATTTTCCTTATAGCTATGTTCACTATTCATGAGTATGATATATATATATATATATATATATATATATATATATATATATATATATATATATATATATACACACATATTTATATATATATATATATACATATATATATATATATATATATATATATATATATAGCCTACAAGTCAAACACACTCTACTTAATTTTACCTCCCTGATTTTATTTTGTTACTAGTAAGTTAAGTTTTTATCTTACTTGTATATTAAATTGTATCAACTAGCCCAATACCAATTTTTTATGTGTTTTAATTGCATTGGCTAGCCCAATAGAGTTATGTCTATCTACCCAACTATATTGGCCATCCCAATAATATTATATGTACTTACCTAAATGCATTATCTAGCCTAATACTTTTTAGTTTTACCATTTTTATGCCAACTATATTGGCCAACATGATACATTTATTATTTATGATCATATCATATTTTCCAACCCAATAAAACTCTTAATTTTTATCCAACTACATCTACTAATTTTATACTATATCATCTAGTTTGAAATAATCATTTTATTTAGCCACCACTAGTGATACCTTTTACAAAAATGTACAAGTAAACTCCATACAATATGTTTATTAGACTTTGTAACCCAAATATATCTACCAAAATAACATGATATATTTTCATCACTAAAAAAAGTGACCAACCTAATCTAGTATGTCATTCAAATGTAGTATCTAAATGTATCTACTTACTTGATACTATTAATTTCCTATGATCATTTTCCTTTTTTGCATTATAATTTTATCCTCCTTCACCATAATGTAACCTTTTATAATCTTCATTTTATTTTAATCCATTCATATTATATATGGGTTTATCTTCCCTTCATGCCTTATCTACTATTGAGGACAGTTCCTCATACTTGATACTATTAATTTCCTATGATAATCATCTTTTTTCCAAATTATACTTTTATAATTCTTCACAATAATTTAACCTTTTATAATATTCCTTTTAATATTTAATCCATTCATATTCTCTATGGGTTTATCTTCCCTTCTTTCCTTATCCACTATTGCGGATAATTATTCATGGTACAATTTATCTTAACATCACTCCAGATATATCAAATGTAACATGGTTAAAAAAAACCAAAATGAGGATATAGAGGACCCAACATGGATTATTAATAACCTTAAGTATAATACTATTTGTAATCCAAAAAATAATGGAATTATTAAAAAACTTCCACCTATAGTTGGGGCAACCAATAACAACATTGGGAATCTTCTTAAGACTAATGTTGGAATTTCCCCACCTAATATTTCATCATCTTCCAATCCTCTTCCAACTAATTCCAATTAAAATATTAATATTAATCCAGATCTAGATTCATCACAAGTCCTTACATAAATAGTTCAACAAATTTACCTTGTGAAAGTTTATAGTAGCAATTAAATTCTCTAAATACAAGACCACATTTTTAAAATGGTTAATCAGCCTCTTCAAATCTTCGTGAATAAAATATATTAGAACTATAACCCCCTCATCTTAGATATTCGAATAGAAACATCATTACTCAACCATCAATGCATAATAATATGCTTCAAAATCTTCAACATGAAACTTTAGATTCTTTCATTGTGTTTATAGACATTGGAAACATTTCTCCAAATATCATAATTATGGGAATAAATATAAATAATAAAATATTAAAGCCTTTAATAACATATAGAATTAATGTATACAAACCAAAAAAATTTCTACTATTAATCTTCTATCCAAAACCTTTGTTGGATGTGTGTTATAATATACACGTTATCACTTAAAACATGTACCTATGTTTGAATTGATCTTGTACTTAATTGCAAATGGATATTATGTACTTATCACCTTGTAATTTCATGTTCGAGAGTGATTAGGTATCTCTTTTTAACAATGGTTTTGTCCCATAGGGTGTGGGATTATTTCACTCCTTATGATGAACCTTTAGATTAGGTTGGCTTCCTTATATTATAGGTGCACCTAGTTTACAACCAATACATAGACCTAAAAAGAGTATAATGAAATCTATATATATCATTAAACCTAAACTCAAAAAAGGGGACATGAATGGAAAAGGTAAGAGATTTTTTTAATATAAAATTTGTTGTACCAAGAATAGAGAATGCCTAACCTACTTAATGACACAATATAATTAATATACTAGTTACGGGATCTTCAAACAAGGTGCGCTACATAAGTATTTTGCATGGAGGTAAGGGAACTGATGGATAGGGTTATGAGAAAGTCTTCAAACTCACAAAATCCTAGCTTTGATATTAGATAATTGATCTCAATGTGTAAATGCCTACTCTACTCATAAGCTTCAATCCACAATTTATAGTATTTGATCTTATTATCTACCTTGATAGCATTCACTATCATAAAAATATTCAAAAATATACTTTGAAATCATTCCCAACTATCATTATAACTTTATTCATTTGATTCACTATTCCATCTTTGTTCACTTTACTCATTCACTAGTATCACACAAGTTCACAACTTAAGGTTAAAAACACCAAATATTCTTATTGACCTAATGAACATAACCTACCTTCATGGATGAACTTAATTTATTATGATATACTTGTCTCAACCCCCTTCAACCTATCAATCACTCTGTATCATTCACCGACATACCTCAAGCTCAATAGTGAACCTATCTCCTTGTAACCTTTTTTTCACAAATATTTTTAGTTTGGACATTATTTAAGTCACATAAAATATCTAATCCTAGATTTTGACACCCTATATCTCTTTAATACTTCACATGAAGTTTCATCACTTAAATCTTTGTGTAGATACCCTTTCCTTTGTAAAAACCTTGATAACTAGGACTTTTACCCCTACAACACACCCACATTTTTAGTTATGTAATGTAAGGATGTGGGACCAAATCAAAACCTTAAAAATATTATAGAGGTAATTTAATAACAATATATTATGAAATTTTAAACTATTTCACTAGTTCATTCAATAGTTATAGGTCTTTGAAATAAAAAACCCTAGCTAGGCTCATAAACTTGACTATGTAGGTTGAGAAGGGTTTAAAATCCATATCTTTGGATTTAATTAATTTAATATAATTATAATACCTTATTAAAATTTGTATTGACACTATCCACTTTCACAAATGGATAAATATCCTTGATCAATCCTAATATGCTTATAATATTGCAAACTATAAAACTCTATACTTCTATAGGACTGTGTAATGTCATTAATAGTCTATCTACACTTCAAAGAGATTTTTAGGATTCAAATGTACTATTGTAAAACTTGTACTCTTTAAAATCATACCGACACTCTTACTAACTCAATAACCATTCATTTTCTCAAATATATACACTCTTTCTTATCTTTTTGATTGTGTAAGAATAGGGGTTCCTAATTGAAGGTTTATTGTTTATCTTGCATTAAACCATATAATCTAATATCCATAAATAATAATATACCTACATATCATCTTAATTATATAAAATATATTCCTGATAAAAAATACTTCAGGAAACCTTTAGGCATCATGTTCTTGGACTGTCAAAGTCCACAATAAGGTTTCATCTCACAGAGATTTTCTTTTAGGTCCTTCCCTTTTGGAATGCATGAGCTAAAACATGAAAATTATAAATATTTTTACATACCTTTATATAATTAGACAATATTATTTCTTATACCAATATTCTTTAGCTTCTTTAAATCCTTCTTTTTCATGACTGTAACATATAGTCTATTACTCAAACCTGTAACCACACACAAGGGGATATGCTATATCCTAAATGGATTTTAAAAGACAATATATGATTAATAATAAAAAATTTATCTTTTAAGGGAGATTTAACAAAACAAACAACTTTTTATTTATTAACTTGAACCATCTTTCATTACATATGCAATCCATGAGTAGACTCCACCACCTTTTTAAAAGGTATAAAATCCTCTTTTCTTTTTTCCCTCTCTCTCTCCTTATTGGATCTTTCTCCTCCCTTCCTATTCTAACTACTCTCTCCACCTACCTTAAAACTTATATTATCATCCAACCTCTATGTGGGTTTTCAGTTACCAAAACAAGATTCTTTCACCACCCTTTCCTTATGACTTGCATTTTACATATAGTTACCATATATCACCTTATTAGAACACCTCATACCTTAAATAGATATTTTACATCCCATTATAATCTTATGAACCCTATGAACTTGATAATTCATTTGACACCCTTGACATTACTTGAAACACCATTGACAACCCTTACTAGGTCATATATCATTTTGAATATTCAAATTATTACTTTTAGTGGGAAAATACCAAGTTCATATAAAACTCATTCCTTATGACTCATGATGACTCTAAGATAACATATGGACCCTAAAGGATCCTTCACACACTCTTACATCTAAAAATGGTTTATTTGTGACTCCTAACTACTATATATCACTTTAACAACTCAAAATGGTGTTTTTCTTACTAGATGCTCTTGCATCATACTCCATAGGAATTAGAAAATTGAGTTATAACATATTATTTATTTCCTTCTAATTCATTCTTTTAGGATATTCCATTTTCACCTTACTGATTCTCCTCCTTTCTTACTCCTTTCTCCTCATTAGACTCTTGTATTTCTGCTTCCTTATTTTTTCTATTTTCCTTGACAACTCATCCTCTACCTTTATGAGGTATACCACCTACTACAACTATTTATCCTCTACATTTTATACCTTTTCCAACTCAACTTTTTCCTTTATCATACTCTACTTCTAATAGGTGGTTTTCATTCTTCATTATCACTCTTGTTTTATGGCTTCCCTTTTCATTGATCTCTCTTCGTTCTTACTTCCTTAGGTGTCTTTTCTCCTTGGTAATGGTTATTCCTTTTTCCTTGTAATCTACGTATACCATAGGCATCTAAACCTTTATCACTTATTCAATAAGTCTCTCTTTTGTTGCCTCTTCATTAAACCTCTCCATCTCTTGATGTGTCTTCATATACCTTTGCTCATCTTGCAAAAACAACTTCTTATCCAACTTGCCTTCTTCATGTTATAATTTTTTTTGGATATTCTTGTCTTTCCATCATCATGAAAATAAAAAAGTAACTCAGATGTAACTTTACCCATTGAATAGATTACTTTTTGAACTTTCTCATTCTTCAATTACTTGCTTCTTAGTTTCCTTACTTTTAGCTTTGCTTCCATAAACATTTATGTTTCTATATATTTCCCCCTCACCTTCTTGAGTTCATCATCATGTTTTCCTATCCTATATTATTTTATTGATACCTTATCTACTCATTCTTGTGTTATAATCAACTCATTAGACTCTATACTCAACCTTCCTTGATTTGTCATCTCATTTGGATCATCTTGTACCAATTTTTATCCATCTCTTGGGTTTTAACTAATCATTTACTTCTAATTTTATGCTCTCATATGAATTTTAAGTTATTATTCATCTTCATGGGAATCTTGATCCATACCCTATCTTTGGACTCCGTCTCTCATGAGAGTCACATCAATATTCTTCTTATGATGCACATCAAGTGTTTTAAGAACTCTATAAGGTTCTTCATCTTCATCTTAACTTTTCACAAGTCTATCAATTAATGCCATTATATATATATATATAATATTCACCATTTGAATTATGTTCATATGCATCATCAAAAATAACATTAGAAATAAAATCTTTAGACCACTTAGTCTCTTCAGACTTTTCATCTTTATTACTCAGATATAACACCATATCATTGTATTTGATTGGTTCCATTATGTATTTTTACTTTTTTAATTTTAAACTTGAATCTTTATTTATACTCTCTTGCATACCTACAAGACTATACTTTTTTACCCTTTCCATGTTTTTCACAACCCCTTTTTTGCATTGCACATTCTTAGCCTAAAATTTGATTCTTGTCTCATCTTATACATACTTCTTTGTGTGATAAATTTTCATGTCAACTTGATGTAACCTACCCTTTGTTTCTTTTCCCATTTATTGGTTCTTTTTTTCCACATGTATTCTTGGATTGAATGTTCTCTTTCTTGAGGTTTACCTTATTTAACTCCCCAAATGATGTCTTGAGCCACTTATGGACTAGATACCCATGCTCTTGTACTCTCTTTGAGGGCTTTAATTTGCCCTTGATTTTTCCAATATACATATTTACCTATTTATTATCATATGTGAAATCAAATTAAAGTCCCAAAATTTTATTTACCTCATTGAAGGACTACTACAAGGATATATTATCTCTCAAATCTTCATGGTTTCCATTCATGTCTTCATAGTTGGCTTCCTTTTTTGCCTCATCTACAATTCTTACCAAAGAATCATGAAATTATTATTCCTTATCATCCTTAGCATGTTGAGATTCTTTAATGTTCATCATATTGACTTCTACAATATGTCTTCTTCCCTTGACATCTTATTTCATCTTGTTGGGTGATGTACTTGACCCATTTCTCATAATCCTTAAAGTCTCATTCTTGACCTTCATCAAAATTTCCTTTATACATACATACACCCACTCAAATTTAATATTAGAATACAAAATAGGAGACCAAAAAGTTTCTATGAATGCCTTTTTCTTTTACATTATCCTATCTTTCTTGTCTTATCCCTCAAGTGCTCCTCTAAGAAATTATCTCTCCATGTTATCCTAAATGATAAATCTTTTCTCAACTTTTATATCATGTTTCTCTCTTGGTGATTTTTCATCCCTCATGCTTATATGGGTTGTGATCTCTTTGTTCTTCTCTTTTATCAAGACATTCTTCTTATGACTTATCTCTCTCATAAGTACCTTTAGTGACCACTTCATTATCTTACTCATACTACATTCAATCCATTGGCTTCCTTGATCCATCATGAGCTTCACCATGAGTTTTATCTTCTTAAAACTCTACCATAACACTCTTCTCATCTCTTTTACTTCTTGTACATCCATATTCTCTCCTTTCCTTCACTTTCTAGGCCTTTTTTAGACCTTTATTTATCAAGATTATCATATTTCCTCTTATATCTCTCTTGTGTCTTCGTCTCTTACTATATTCCTTTACCTAGGACTTCTTATCTCCTTTGACTCTCACTTAGAGCCTTCCTCTTTTCTCTCTTGAGGTTCAATGTTCTTTCCACTCTATCTTCTCTAGATTTATCTTGGGTAGTCTAAATTCCTTCACATTAAACTTAGGAATTTAGTTTATTTATTAACTAATATGTTATGTTTCCTTGATTACCTCAATATTTCATACCTATATCACACTCTTTACCCACAACACCTCTGTAATTTTATCTCATGCACTCTTCATAGATCTTTTTGCCAAATTTGAATTAGCAAGATTTTAAGAACTCAAAACAAAATTAAACCAAGAGATTACCTTTATATGATACCAAATGATGCATAGGTTTATGATAAAGGATTAAAAATCACCAAATCCTAACTCTAATATTAGAAAATTGATCTCAATGTGGAAATGCCTACTCTATTCATAAGCTTCAATCCTCAATCTATAGTCTTTAATATTCTTATCTAGATTGATACCATTCACTAAAATAAATTTATTTAATAATAAACTTTTAAACCATTACAAACTATCATTAGACCCTGATTAAGTGTCTCACTCATCCCCTCAACTCATTTCATTCACTATTCCATCTTTGCTTAATTTACTCATCCACAAGTTCACAACTTATGGTTCAAAATAGAAAATATTATTATTAACCTCATGAACACAACATACCTTCATGTATGACCATAAATAATCATAATACACTTATCTCAACCCATTTTAACATCTTAATCACTCTTCATCATTCACTAACACAGTTCAAGCTTAATAGAGAACCTATCTCTTTGTAGCCTTTTTTTCACAAATATTATTAGTTTGCACATTCTAAAAGTCACATAAAATATATAAGCCTATATTTTGGAACCATTTATATCCTTAATTAACATGAAGTTTAATCACTTAAATCTTTATGTAGATGCCCTTTCTTTTATAAACACCTTTCTAATTAGGCCTTTTACCCCTACAACACACCCACAATGCTAGTTCCATACTCTACAGATGTGGGACCAACCCAAAAAATAAAAAGTATTATAGAGGGAATTTAATAATAATATATAATGAAATTATAAATAATTTCATTGGTTCATTCAATAGTTATAGTTCTTTGAAATACAAAACCCTATCTAAGCTTATAGACTTGACTGTGCAGGTCGAGAAGGGTTTAAAATCCATATCTTTGGATTTAATTCATTTCGAATAAATATGAAACCTTAAAAAAGTATTTATTAACAATATAAACCTTAAAATTTTGATAAAAACACTTCATAAATATTAATATGATTATAACCATGGAAACTATAGAACTTTGCATTCTTCTACAAGACTATGTAATGGCTATAGTAGCCTATTTGCACTTTATAGAGATTTATAAGATTAAAATGGAATATTTTTAAAAAATTAATCTTTGAAATCATACCAATATTAATACCAACTCAAAAATCATTCATTTTCTCAAACATATACATTCTTTCTTATCTTTTTGATTGTGTAAGAATAGGGGTTCCTAACTATAAACAGAGTTCATTCTTTCATGTAGACAATGCATTAAATATTTATTATTTGTATTTAATTAAATCATATAATATAATATCAATAAATAATAATATAACTATAGATCATATAAATTATATTAATGATCTTATTAATACAAAACACTTCAAGAAACCTTCAGACATCACATTCTTGGACTATCATAGTCCACAACAAAGTTTCATCTCACAAAGATTTTTTTTAGGTCCTTCCCTTTTTGAATACATAAATTTAAACATGAAAATTATAAATATTTGGATAATTTTATATAATTAATCAATATTCTTTATTATACCAGTGTTCTTCAATAAATCATTAGTTTTCATGACTATAACCTATAATCCATTACACAAACCTATAACCACACACAATGAGCTATGTATATAGCCTAAATGGATTTTCAAAGGAAATATATGATAAATAATAATAAATTTACCTTTTAAGGTATATTTAACACAACAAAAAACTTTTATTTATTAACTTGAACCATCAATCATTACATATGTCATCCATGAATGGACTCTGCCACCTTATTTAAAGTTATACAATCTTCTTTTCTTTGCTCCCTCTTTCTCCTTCTCAAAAATATCTCATCCCTTCCTATTATAAATAATATCTCCACATACCTTAAAACTTATATTCTTATCCAAAATATACATTGGTTTTGTTTGGTTACCAAAATAAGACTCTTTCACCACCTTTTTATCATGACTTGTAAATTACATGTAGTTACCATACATCACCTTTTTAGACCACCTCACAACTTAACTAAATCTTTCACATACCATTACAATATCATGAACCCTATGAATTTAATCATTCATTTAACACCCTTGACATTAATTGAAACACCACATACAACCCTTACTAGGTCTTTTACCATTTTAAATATTTAAATTATTACTTTTGGTAGGAAAACTCTAAGTTCATATAAAACTCACTCCTTATGACTCATGGTGACTCTAAGATAAAATTTGGACCCTAGAGGATATTTAAAACAATCCTACATCCCAAAATAGTTCATCTATGACTCCTAAATAGCATATATCACTTCAACAACTCAAAATGGTGTTTTTCTTACGAGATGCTCTTGCATCAAGAGCAAAACACATCATTAGGATGGATGAAAAATGGTAAATAGATAAAACCTATTTATATACATCATGAGACCTATAAATACTTTTTATTATTCATATAGGTATAATAAAAGGACAATAATGATAGGTATGAACATCAAAAATAGAGATTGACAACCAATAGTGCACATAGAACATAGATAATGAAGAAAGTAACGCAGTTCTTATTAATCTCAATGTCTAAGTACATACACCAATCTTTAATGGGTAGATATTTTTCATAATAGGATATGGGAATTAGAGGTAAAATTTTGGTAGCGTAATGTTTCATATAGAATTTCAACCTTTTTACAATAAAAATTAGGGTTTATATATCATGGGACAAGTCCCTACATAATCATTTCACCACTAGAGGTGGTAGGTATGAACTTAAATTAGAAAGTGATGTTTAGATCTAAAGTTTAATTAAGAGCATCAAGATATTCAAAATAACTATTATGATCCATGCTTATTCAACTTGGACCTAACAATCTGATCATGAAAGTATTTAGAAGGTCATTTGTGGATCCATGTGTGTCTAAGAATGAAGGACATCTAGGGAACCTAGGAATATGTTTTATCATGATCTAACACTTTTATATCCACATTAAATTTAATTCTATTTTAATTTAGTTTCCTTAGCATCCAACAAATCTCAACTACCATCCACATTTATGGTGGTCACCCACCAATCCACCTAGACTACTCCATTGGTGTGGGATTATGTAATTATATATTTAGGTTATACCTTGTCATATTTCACATATTATATATTATAATTCACACGTATATTCTAGGGACTTGGTGTGCATTAAACTATACACACTAATGTATACATAGATGGGATTGAACACTGAAGGTTGCATAGTGAATTAGTTGTGTTAAAGATACAAATTCATAATGGGTGAAAAGGGTCATTTTATACAAAAATGCACAATGGTCCAAACTCATTTTATTCCTCATATTTTATAATGGTCTTTGAATTTTGCATCTTCATATAGAAATTATGATGGTTTATGAAGATAATGCTATGTAGCTAAGATAATACTATACAATTTATGAGGTTGAAGATGTGAAATTATATGATTTAGCATGGGACTTAATAATTTGAGTGTGAGGAATTCTTTGAATGGGAACACACAAAAATATTGATTATCTTGAGTACACTCTTCATGATTTAGGACCACTCTCTATGTACTTATTTTTCATTGATTGAATTTGGGGATACTTGCATGCTTTAATGTATGCATTGTGTTGATGAAATTAAGGATATTTACATAGGATGCACATTAGGAACTCCTTATAGGCATAAATCAACACTTAGCTGATGTGTGAACCTTAGATATTTATTTAGTGTGGGCATGGATATGAAGCATATATATGTATGCTTTCTTTTAGAGAGCTTTACACTATAAAAGTGCATAACTTATTATGTGGTCCTTATAAGTTCAACACATATTGAAGGGGTGACTTGTAAATTCAGCACTTTTTATGACTTCTTGGGCCACTTGCCTACTAAGTGGGAATATAATATCCTTGAAGTAATTCATTGAGTATGGATTCACCTAGAATCCCTTGATATTTTTAAATTTATTGTGATTAGGTGCAATAAGCCTACTTAAATTTAGAAGGAAATAAGATACCTTCCACAAGGACAAAAAAAGTAAACAACTACATCAGATGGTGCTTAGAGGAATGAAAAAACTAAGATAATAGAACTATTCACAAGTGCTTAGAGGAAATTAAACTATTCTAAATAATAACATGTTTAGGTTACACTTACGAAAAATAAAACATATAAACTAATATTTAGATGGGTTTTCATGATCATCAAAGATAGCGCTTGAGGTGAATCCCATTGATTGTGATGGGAAATAGTTCTCTACTTATCCTTACAAGTTGGTAGGCATTAGCTTACTTACAATTAACTATGGTATATGGGCTACTCCATATAGCATTTAAATTTATATAATTCACATCATTTGATCTCTTTGCATCCCAATTGAGTATTAAGTCTCCTCCATTGAATATTTTTTAAGTATCCCATCTATCAAATGTTCTCTTGGTCTACACTTGTTGAAGATCCATAGTGAACATGGCTTGCACCATGAATTCTTTGAGATCTATTAGTTTAGCTAATCTTAATGTTATAGGGTCAATTCCATGCACTTATAATTGATTATTTGTATCTAGTGAAGGTAGTTTGAGAGATGTGGGTAACCTTGCTTCATTTTCATATACTGGCATGAATGATGAATTCCCCATCACCTTTTTTAGTGTTATTAGATCTACTAAGAGGGTTATCTTGATCTTGATGTGTTAGGATTGATGATTATCTTCCATGGTTAATTTTATAATTTGAACCAAGTTCTTATTAGTTTATTTGGACAAACCATTATCTTCAGGGTAATATTTTAACGAGGTACTAAAATGGATGCTATATCTAACAATCCATTCACTTATATTGGATCTGAGAAACTCTAATGCATGTCTAAGATAATAGTAGCTAAGACACAAAATCTTATGATAATGGTTTCATATATGTCTAAAATGGAAACCTTATTAGATTCTTTGAGCACTATTACTTCCATCCACCTTGGGAAGTAGTTGGTTTGAATGAGGATCAATTTATGTCTAGCATTTGATGGTGGATTTATCATGATAATGAATTCCAAACACCACTATGCAAATGGATGATCATATTGTATTATGCATAGGGTTAGGGATGCTAATTTTTTATTTCCTACAAATAAGCTTCACTTATTTTAGCCTCACACCCATGCATGTGCATCTTTGAATAGAGTTTTCTAATAATATCTATCTCACATGATTTTGATACTAGTGGTTATTTTAAATTTAATATGAACCTTTTGAGGAGATGCCAAGGTTTTTCTCATCCAAGTGGCACAATGGAATCACATCTAGGCTTATGGGTAGCCTGAGGAATGAGGTGAGTCTCTAGATATGGCAAGCTCCCTTGATGTACCACTTGACTATTACTACTATTACTAACTTTGGGGTGAAAAGAGTCAGGGATAACAAAAATCAAAATATTCTAATGGAGGTGATAAATTAGATATGTTTATGACATCTAACCATATGTATCTCACATTTGAAATCAAAGGGCAACTAAAAACTACACTCTCCAATCAATGTCTTCTTGCATCAATATTACATTATGGGGTTATAGATGAATGCATAAATCTAGGACTATAAAAGAGGCCTATGAGGGCACTAATGAAAATAATAACTCATTTAAACCTTTACATCTCCTTAAACATATCACATGCATTTCAAGAAGAAGATGAAAATAGGTGAAGAAGATGAGCAACATGCTAATGAATCCTTAGACTTCACTTATGCAAGATCACACATTCAAGTAAACAAACTAAGTGAAATCATGTAATAGATAACACTTAGTCATTTTATTTTTAAAAATGTGTACAATTTATTAGGGATTTACCGTACTCAGGTGGAACATCCAATATATTGCCAAAATAACCAAATCTTATAGAGTTTGAGAGAGAGAAAGAGAGAAAGATAAGTCCAAGGGTCATAAGGAAACTTATCAAGCTAATAAAATCAGTTATACATACATGAGAAGATGATTTTGGTTGAACCATGTAAGGATAGGAGCTACTCATGTCAATTCAAGTCATCAAAGTTATGTAAAGTGGGCTAAACCTCCTTTTTTGCACAAAACACTACCTTCATGATTAGGCCTATTTGAGTAAATTGTAACTAATATAGGGCAGGTTAAATGATTTTAATGGAAGGGGAGGATCTAAAAAATTCCTCTCTATTCATTGGCTTCATGCCTAGTCTTTTTAAATAACATGAAAGAGAGCCATCATCATCTATTGCATAAAAAACTACCCTTCTATTCACCTTGCACATTAGGCTTCAAAATTGGCTTAAGTATTCCATGAAAATACATGGGAGGGATTTAATTAAAATTTTAAATATCCTACATGGATTTGTAATCATCATGAAATATTTAAAATCACTTTTTCCAATATGCCAAATTTGACTAGTTAAAGGTAAGGGGCTAGTTGAAGTACTTAGGAAGTTTTTTAGGAAATTAAATTAGTATATAGAGTTATTAAAAGTCTCAATATTTTCATCAAATTTTTTTCATCTCCTAAATCCTCTTATATCTTTCACAACACAAAAAATAGTGATAAAATGCCTATTTTTGCATCCATCTACACAAGTTTGTACATCTAGATAGCATATGAGGGAGATTTAGGGAGTCCTATACAAGTTCCAATAGTTTTCCTGATTAACCAATTCCCATATATTATATTTACAACTCAATTTTCATGAACTAATCATAATCAAGGTTTAGTAAGGGTTTTAGGTCTATTTTTGGTCATAAGGATGATTCATAAAACCATGACATCCAAGTTGCTAACCAATTACACAAATTGGTTTTTCAAGACCTTAAATATCTTCCCCTAACTTCTCTAGTCACCATATAAAGCCTCCAAAAAGATATGAGCATTGAAACTTGACCTATCATGCTTATTCTTACCCTTTTTGCATACTTGATATGATTCTTGAGCCAAAAGTGAGTTTATTGATGCTTTCATTGACCTAAAAAGGATTTAAAACATCTATGGATATTATATGAACATGTTTCCATATGTTATAATGTCTAACTTATGTGAAAATGTAATAGACCCCCCAACTTGGGCATTAGGCCTAGTGTTGCTCTATAGGCCTTTTAACAGCTTGAACCATAAAATGACCTTATTGAGGGTCTACCTAAATTATATTATCTTAGACACATCAATTTTTATCCTAAAAACACTATCTAATAAGGTATAATGGATATCTCATTGCAAAATGGAGATTGACTCTCATTAGGACTTAGGTCCCCTCAAGGCTTATAACTCTATTTATAACCTTTGATGATTAGACTACCATTTTAAGATACATACTCTTGTGAGATGATTTTAACATTTTTATAGGTATGTTACAACTTTATACACATCCCTTCTCCATCTAGATAGCTCCTAGTCATATTTTTCCACCATATTCTTCAAATTTTGTCAGTTTTGGTGAATGGGAAGTACCCCTATCTAAGATAAAATAGGGGGTTATTCCCATATTTTAATATAACAACTATCACTATAATATTATTATTCAATTTATAAATGTTCCTTTTACAAATTTCCAACCATTGGTGACAATTATAGACCTCCAAACTTCCCAAATCTCTCAAATAGACTTTGTAAAAGTAAACTGTCTACACGGCTATTAAAGGGGACTATGTTTACATATTTTGAGTTCCCTCTTTTGATTGTTCCTTAGTTTTGGTCATTTCAAAAATTTATTCCAAATTTAATTAATATTTTAATATCCTTGATCATATTTAAATATCCTCTTAATTCCTTCAAACTCTTACCTAAGTGACTACTTGACACAAATTCCTGAATGTGCCTCCCTTTGATAGTAACCATGTAGGTTATTTTTCATTTTATAATACTTAGAGACAATGTATATGCTCTCCTAGAAGAATTTTAATTTCATTTTAATTTTTTTTATGACTTAATTCTTTCTAATTTCTTTCACATGCACTTTCAAACCATAAATAGGGTCCTCCCTATTATGACTGAGAAAACTACTTTTTAGGCCTACTGCATGTGGGTGTTGATATCCATATCAACTTGGTCATGTTTTCTATATAACCTTTGAAAAATATTATAAAGCTAAAAAATTCATATATATTTTTAATTTACCTATATTTCTCATTGGGTCTCAAAATAATGCCCATCTTGTTTGACTCTTGCTTGGATTGAGACACCATGCTTGTTATAGGTTTCTTGCTCCTTAGGGTTTGAGTTAAATTATTGAAAACATATCATAACCCATTTTAAATTCATAAAAAAATTAAAATTATTTAATTTCACCTTATATGGGCCAAACACTATCAAAACATGCATAAAACACTATTTACCTTGTACCAAGCAACATGCTAGTTGTAGGTGTGTACTTCACTCCCTATGTATGGACTAGGAAAATACTTGGGGTTGAAAACACTCATTATGAATCCTTTGATTGACTTTTATACTCAAAAAAATTATTCTAATCCTATATAAATACTTCCTTGTTATGTTAAAATTCAATTCACAACATTTGGATGGCAAAGGTCTCATTTGGATTCATAATCTTGTAGATAGTATTGGTAAAATTTAGTGTTTTTGGGGTCATTTTAAAACCTTTTGAATACCACTTTCTCTTCAACATATACCCTTAATTTTTATATAGGTCTTTACTTATGGTATTTATATCACATTCACCTAATTATATGTAATTAAATATTAATAACTATGTTATATGCCCTCTTGAAAAAGCTTATGGGCCTCTATTTTCCACTTTTAGGAAAAAGGGACTAAACTCAATCATTGTCTTGAGGACTTTTCACTTTGTTATTTCAATTAATATGTACCTTGTATGATTACATCACACATAAAAAATACACTTATATCAATATTTAATTATTATAAACATGTTAAGCATTCTCACTCTCAAATATGATGTCATCAATGGTCTCTGTTGGTGTGAATGAGCTAAAGGTGGATAGTGAGAATGGAAAGAGTAGCCAAGGTATGTAAAAGGCCTTATGGGATTAAATTCATTTGAAAACTATAAATAATGTTTTTTACACCAATAAAACCTTTAAATTATCTCTAACACATCTTTTCTAATGTGAAAACCATCTGTATATATCTAGAACAAGATAGGTAATAGTTTTGCATGCCTCGTCTAACATGGAGAGGACATAGTTTTTAATCAAACTATGAGGTTTTGTGACAAAAAATTATAATTAGATAGACACCATGGATTTTAAACATGTAAAACACCACTTTATACTCATATTAATCCTCTACATGCAATCTAAACCTTTGTAAGTGAAGAATTGACTGAAACTATCTATGGTGGCTCCTTCTTGAAAAATGAGATGATAAGCACCTCAAAACCTCATGAAACATGAAACCAAGAATTTTATGAATAAGGATACATGTCAAAAATTATATGGATCAAATATGAGTAATTTCTTTGTATGTAATTTCTCAAACTAAGACAAAAATTGATGGGTGCATGGATGAGCAGGCACTTTTGGAAGCTAAACTTTAAATAGATGGTTCATGAAGCACATGAAATCATTACTCAAAATTGTTAAATTAATTTTAAGGTATTGGATTTTATAATATTTCCTTATGATATTTTTGCATGAAACCCTCTATTTTAACCATATCAAGAAAAAACCTACAAGTCATTTTAGTCTTCCAAGAAGAGTGAAAAGAGAGAAAAATGGTTTTGAGATAGAAATTCTAGTTTTAGATCAAACCAAATGTGTATTTGAGAGTGTGGGATCTATAGAATCACGTTTACACATTTTCCAAGTGGCACACTTCCCAAGGAGGTCATACAAGTGCCACATTCTCTTTATTTTTTAATAAAACAACTTTCTTCTAAACCACCTACCATCTTTCAGTTATAAAAAATCAATTAAGACCTTTGTAGAGATATAGATCATGAAACCATCCATTGACACCTTCAAATCTCCCAAGAAATTCGTATAAATCATTAAATGCACCAATTTTATGCCTTGAAATGACTCAAGATGATAAATAGACCTAGATAATTAATGACCAAAGTTATTAGAACATTAATTGATATCAAATAACCTATAAAACACCTTATAACAATATATTATACCCCATTATATGGCTAAAAATGAAGTTTTTTTACTAGGGGTCCCTATTTTGACCTAAAAGTCAAAATTGGTCAACAAATTGGTGACTCATAGGGGTAGT
This sequence comes from Torreya grandis, assembly GCA_037957365.1. Lineage (NCBI taxonomy): Eukaryota > Viridiplantae > Streptophyta > Pinopsida > Cupressales > Taxaceae > Torreya > Torreya grandis. The sequence continues at coordinate 934,069 of JARHVA010003878.1, read as the reverse complement.
ATTCCTATTATACTAACTAGACTAGTAGCCTTATTAGTCTATTGGGTTTATGAGTCATCTAAGGACTGATACAAATAAGAAAAAATTGACCATTGACTCAAACCTTTGATTAATAAGACATAAATGACTACCTTTTCCACACAAAGCAAAGGACACACACAACAAAGAAATCAAACACACACAAATTGTTGTCACTTGGATTTACACCCTTTGAGGAGATACAAAGCTCTCCTCATCCAAGTGGCACAATGGAATCACCTCTAGGCTTGTGGCCAGCTTAGGGAATAAGGTAAATCTCTAGATAAGGCTATCTCCCTTAATGTACCACTTAGGATTGAAGCTATTACGAAATTTGGGGGGTGAAAAGGGAGAAGGATAACTAAAATCAAACTACTATAATAGAGGTGATACACTAGATATGTTGATGACATCAAACCATATGTATGTCACACTTAAAATCAAAGGACAAATAAAACATACACTCTCCAATCAATGTCTTCTTGCATCAATGTAATTATTTTTAGTTAGCTCTAAAGGATTTTTAGGGCTTTTGAGGCTTTCAAATTCATTGCATATGTCTTCAAATCTATAACACAAGTTTTCTTCCTCATGATCAACTTCAAGAGCTGACTCTTCTACCTTGGTCTCATGAAACTCTCTTAGGACTACCACTTCTTGAGAGATAGCTTGAATGTGTTCTCTATCCTTAATAGTACATTTCACTTCATGCTCATGATGATCATTTTCAACCTTTGGATCAGATAAAGAGTTCTTTTTAAGATCTCCCATCCCCTTCCCTATCATGGTAATGCCAATACTAGGCATCTTGAATCCATGCTCTCGATCATAATGAGTCTATTACGGTGGTAGGTTTTCTTAAATCAAGATCCCATTTTCCTTATCATCCAATAGGTCATCCTTAGGTTCCCATACCATAGGTCTATTAGGCCAAAGTGTGCTAGGGTGAGGTGTTGGGAGATTGGTGGTAGTGATGTGTTCTCATTAGTGATTACAAAGTGGTATGAGAGTTATCTTGGTCTAATATGCATTAATTTTGGAGAGAGATCATTTGATATGTTCTTGGTATGATACTAGTAGGAGAAGTCTTCTCATATGGTCTTTAGGTGGAGTGCAAGTCATCCTATGCCTTGTGGGCTCAATCATGTATGGTTGTATATGGAGGTATGTGTTGTATGACTTTTATATTCATAGTAGGTGATTATAACTCTTTTATTAAGTGAATTGAAGATATCTAAGGTGATATGAGCTTAGTGTATAAGTTTCTAAGTACATTCAAGAGGTAAGTTGGCCTGGTGGTTTTAAGACTAATAGGCAAGGTGGATTAATGAGGTCCTTATGAATAGTCATGAAGATCCATCTTGGTAGATCTTAGTATGCTTGGAATATACATTTTGGACATGTATAGGATACTTAGAGGTAAGTTGTATCATTTTCAAGAGGTGGCTAGTGGTCTGCAAGATAGTTTGGCAATTGGCCTAGTTGTCCTAGATGGGATTGTGAGGCCTTGTGAAGGGTCAAAGGGTGTTTTCAATATGATGAAGCTTGTTTTTTCATGAGATATCATTAGTAAATTTTATCCAAGAATTTTGATCAGGTCTAAGTTTAGATATTGAGCTAAAAAGTGAAAAAGATGGTTTAAAAGCTTCAAAGGAGGCTCGAATGGTGCAATTTGAGCTCGAGAGGAAAGTTTTAACATTCACTATTTCATTTAGACTTTTCATGGGGAAATAATAATTTTGGGAGAGGCGGAACATGTAACTAAGAAGATTTTCCAAGTATTTTGTAGTGGATTAAGGGATAGAGCTTTATGAACATTCATTAAGAATGTAAACTGGTTAGAAACCCTTTATAAACCCTCATAATGGAGTGATTAGAGATATGTTGATAGAAAGCATATATAATGGATTGGTTGACCAATTTTTACTATTGGAAGGTATAAATGAATCCTCTAGGAATCTCTAGGTGGTAGTGGTGTGTCAGGGTAGTGAGTACAAGGTATAAAAATATGCTTTTTTATAAATATTTTTATGTTATAAGTAGGGTTGACTGAGGCAATGCATAAGAGTTATTGGAGCTTGAAATATAGGAATTTTTATTAAAGTCCATAGAGTTTTTTTGGAAATAAATAGTCACTGTATCAGTTATCTAAGTCAATTAAGTTGACTATTTGCTAGAGTGGAAATGGAGCAAATAGTGAACAAAATCCAGTCAAAGTGAGAACCTATTTAAGGACTAATTTTAGGTGTTTAAGGATGTAAAAAATGGTTTGGGGTGTTATATAAATACCTATTCATCCTATTGAAATTATGTGTAAGTGTGGATGGTGATTATAAAATAGCTAGAATGAACTCACAAAATGACTAGTCTATGTAAGACAAGATATTGGAACCAATGACAGTGAGAATGGTTTGTAGTAGAAAAGTGGCCATTTAAGCATATGATTTTTTTGATTGTAAATGTTATAAATTTTTTTTAGGATAGCATCATTTAATTTTAATATCAAGGAAGTGTCTTCACAAGTGTTGAATGTCATGTTCATCATGACTAGTTTTTGGAGCTTGTAGGTAGTCTGAATTGGCCTATTTGGAGAGGCTAGTTTGATTTGTTCTAAGAATTTTTTAAGAGGTGAGTAAGAACTTTATGGTATTATATGAGTGTAATATATTTATTATATGGATTTTTTCTTCATATTTTGTCTTTATTTTTGTTAGATTAGTCAAATATCTTTGACTAAGTTTTTAGTGTGCATAACCAGTTTGAGTAATCAGTTTGATTGAGTTGGTTTGTACCTATGTGAGATATGTGAAGGTGAATAATGGATTTTTAGGTGTCTTTTGAGTCATGGACATATCCATGTGTTTTTTAAGTGTTTTTTTGATAAAATATTATGTATTCTTTAGTTTTATATGACTATGTTTTTTGGGTTTCTAGGCTTATTAGTGAGTAGTCTAAAAAGCTAGGTTCAAGGTATGAATTTGAGTTACACATGTTGTAGACCCATGTAGGAGTGATAAATTATTTTTTAGAGGTATATTTGATGTTTTTGAAGCATTTTTGAGGGATATCGTTCATAGATATGGTAATATGTGGTGAATGACCTATAAAGTCTAATGCATTAGGCCTAATTGAGATCTAAAGGAGGATTGAGCTTGTTTTAAAGTATGAAAAACTTATGGAGTATTTAATTTGGCTTGATGACATGTATGAGGATATTTTATAAGGGTAATAAAAGTATGTGAATTATCTTAGCCAACCAAGATGTGTTAGATAATAGAATGATATATATACAAGGATAAATTACCCCATTTGTGTAGGTGTAAGAGTATGTACATTCAAGTGAAGGAAAGAGCTTAGTCATAAATAAGAGATTGTTCATCGAGGAAATCCATAGGGTGAAGAGAAATAGTCATGTTTGATTGATCAATTCATAAGATAACAAGTCATTAGACTTAATAGTCTAAAGTGTGACTTGGTTGTGTGAATGGTTTGTGAAGGGGATTATAAGTGTTAGAGAAAGAGAAGGTAATAAATAGGTGTATAATACATTATATTAGTGGTGTAAATTATATTAGAGGAGGTTTAGTGGGTGCTTAATCACCTAGGGGTTGTAGCCCCCTTGCTAGTTGGAGCTAGCCAAAGGTCTAGTTAGAGTTAGACTAAATTAAGGGGTGGATGCTCCTTAATTAGTTGATGATGGTCTAAAGTCTCTTATTTGATTCATCTTATAGGATAGTAGTCCATTTTTGTTTTAGGCTTCAGATTGGGTTTTATCCCCCTAGAGGGTTTCCTACATATATGATGTGTTCATGTGATGTATGCTCTTGTTCATGTTTTGATGTATAAGCTTTCATGTTCATGTATGATGAATGAGTTTAAGGAATTAAATAATAATTATTAACTATTGATTCACCCCCTATCAGTATCTACTCTCAAATAATTAGTATCATAATAGGTCCTTCTTGAGGCTCAATCAGCTTGGAATGTGATCTTGTGACTAGCTTGGTTGTTGTCTACCTAGTTAACTTATTGGAAAAGTTGTTGGAGTTGTTGATCAGTATGGTTGATGTCATGGTTATTCATGTTTTATAAGTTTTTATTTCAATACTAATTAATTTAGAAGGTTTCTCTATGATGGATAAGTCATTGAAGATCAGAGTTGAAGTTTACATAAAGGTCTGCATGTTGGCACTAGCAAGTTCAAAGATGAAGGACTATACTAAAGCCAAATCCAAGATAAAACTATATTTTTATGATAGGGATTATTAAATATAGTCTCTTGGTCATAAATAATTATAGGTATAAATATGTGTAGGTGTCCTAAAAGGTAAAGGTCTACAATTGAAGGAGAAATATAGCCTAATGGTGCCTTGGTAATATGCAACTATTTTGATGGATTTTAAGCATGGTGACATCTATTAAAAGTTGTCATAAATTAATTTTGACAATAGTAAGTCATTTTTAAGGACTTTATGAACCATATTGATTTAGTAGTTATTCATTAAAGCAATCAGGATAATTGGAATTAGGCTTCATTGAGACCTATAGAAGATATGATAGTCAATGAGGCTTTCTAAGTAAAAGTGAATGTATTATGGATATATATGCATGGATAATACTCATATAAATTATAAAAAAAGTATATGGAAAGGTTTTCTTCACTAACAAAGATATTGAAGTGTGTTTTTGCAAGAAAATCCCCATAGAAGTTGATTGTGTCTCTAAATTGATAGGTTGTGTGACTAGCTAAACTGAATGGTAATCTTAGACACTCAAGGTGGATGATAAAAGTATATAAAAATGTTCTTTATATAACCCCAAAAAGTCATGAAAAATTTGTTGTCATGTTTTTGATATCATAAAGATGGTTTTAGTGTTTTATAGATAACAAATTATGAGTTTTCAAATCTAGACAATGCTTGATGAAGTTGATTCTTTATGTATATATGAAGTGGAAAAAATGGGTAGCTAAATTTATTAGATTAAACAAAACACAGAGAGAAAATGATATTGAGAATAGCAGAGCACTTATTCAATGCTCAGCCAAGCATGAAGGCCTATTAAATAGGCAAACAAATGAAATACCCATGAATCATGAGACAGGTTGAATAAAACTAACCTACATTAGCTTGCATGAAATAGCAAAGACCGAAAAAACAACTAACCTCTTAACCAAAGTGGTTAAGGAAACTAACGAACATAAATTACCTTAGTAAATAACCTAAGGTAAATACAATAATATGCTAACACCCTCCCTTAATGACTAAACTAGAAACAAGACCAAGTTTATCTCTAAATTTTATTAACTTGTCTGTACCAAGTGGTTTGGTCATTATATCAGCTAGCTACTCTGTAGTGGGGCAGTAGAAGAGACTGATGTCTTCATTTGTAACCAACTATTAGATGTAATGATGGTGAACCTCAATGTGTTTGGTCCCGACATGAAATACTAGATTCTTCACCATCTTTAAAACACTTTGGTTGTCACAAAAAAATAGAGTAGGCTTTGATGACTCAAACTGAAGATCCTCTAAAATTTTCTTTATGCACATGGTTTCACAACCTGCACTGACCATAGCTTTATACTCTGCTTCTGTTGAAGATAATGCTACTATAGTTTATAGTTTTCTCTACCATGAGAAAACTCCTGAACCAAAAGTGAAAACATACCTTGTTGTAGATTTTCTTGAATCAACTAAACTGCAAAATAAATATCCAGTCTGGTGGTAGTGAGGTAAATGAGACTACCCACTAGCTACCGATACAGTATTTCATTGACTGGAGGTGAATTAGTGTCTATTGAAATTTTAGCTTCTACTTCCATAGGTGTGTGAGTTGGATTACAATCCATCATTCTAAACCTTTTTATCAATGAATTGGCATACTTATTGTATGACATGAATACATTATTACCACTTTGCCAAAACTCAACACCTAAATAGTATTTCAGTAGTCCTAAGTCTGTCATGTCAAAAGTATAATAAACATTAGTTTTCATTTACTAAATGAGACTAGTACTACTCCCAGTGATGGCTATATCATCAACATATATAATGAGAATCAAGATATCATCACCAGACACCTTTACATAGAGAGTTGGTTTTGAGTTACACCTTTTGAAACCTGACTCCCTAAGATATGAGTCTATTTTTGTATACCAAGCTCGAGGAGCCTGCTTAAGTCCATACAAGGACTTGATCAACCTACAAACAAGATGTTCCTTACAAAGAAATTGAAAACCCTATGGCTAAACCATATAGACTTCCTCCTCCAAATCTCCATTCAAGAAAGCATTCTTTACATCCATTTGATGCACCTGCCATCCAAACTAAGTAGCAATAGCAATAATCAAACAAAAAGTTACCATATTGGTGGTTGGAGGAAAATTCTCCTCATAATCAACCCCTTCCTCTTGTGCATAATATTTTGCAACAAGTCTAGCTTTGTGTTTGTCTAAGGAACCATCTGCTTTGTATTTTACCTTATTAATCCAATTACAACCAATGGATTTCTTTCCTGGTGGTAGTTCCATCAACTTCCAAGTCTTATTTTTCATCAAGGAATCATATTCCAATTGCATATATGATTCCCACTCAGACTTCCCTTTGGCCTCTGAAAAATAATTAGGCTCAAATACTTGTAAAAAATTAGTTGTTAAAGCAAGATTGAAATGCTCACCTCTATTACCAAATTGCTTTCTCGATCTCAATCTTCGACCTTCCACACCTTGTGGCAAGTCTCCTTTTAGTGCTTCAATTGTGGTAGTATACCACTTTGGCTTCTTTAGTTGTTCTACTGGAACTACATAATGACCTGTATCAATTCCCTCCCTGGAATGTGATTCCACTGATGAACAAGAATCCTGCTCACTTTTCACATTATAACTAATAATGGAATCATTAGATAACAATGAATCAATATCTAAAACTTGACTAGTTGCTATGAAGTATGGCATTTGTTCATTTACTATGACATCTCTATTTACCACAACTTTTTTAGTAGAAACATCAAGTAATCTATAGGCCTTTGACTGATCACTGTATCCAACAAACATGTATGTTTTGCTTTTTGCATCCAAATTTTTTCTCTTTTGACTAGGAATAACTACAAAAGCTACACAACCAAAAATTCTAAAATCACTTACATCTGGAGTTCAACCTGACCAAGCCTCCTCTGGAGTCATATTCTCTAAAGCCTTTGTTGGACTTTTGTTGAGGATGTATACTATTGTATTCACTACTTCTGCCCAATACTTGTATGGGACATTTCTACTTTGGACCATACAACAAGCCATGTCCATCACCATCCTATTACACCTTTCCAAAACTCCATTTTGTTGTGGAGTGTAAGGTGTAGTGTATGCCTTCAGTGCCACAAAACTCCTTGAATTGTTTTGAGATGAACTCACCCCCATTATCCATTCTAAGAGATTTCACTGGCTGTCCTGCCTATTTTCCAAGTTAGAAAGTTAAAAAGTTAGAAAAACAATCAGATTTCTTTACTAGAAAGTATACCCACTTTTTCCTAGAGAAATCATCAACTCGTAACAAGAAATAACAGGCACCAGAAGGGGTAGGTGTCTGCATTGGACCATGCAAATCTGCATGTACCAAATCCAATACTCCCTTTGCTCTCAAAGCTTTACCAACATCAAATGAATATATAACTTACTTCCCCAGCTGACATCTAGTACATACATGATGACTATGTCAAATAGAAGGAATCCCCTTAACCATCTCAATCTTACTCAATGTATTCAAATACTAAAAATTCAAATGCCCATACCTTTTATGCCATAGTGAACTTGTGCTATCAACTACTGCAAGTTCACTTTCCTTTGCTTTGATTGGATCTGCAAGCTTATACAAGCCTTTCTCACTAATCCCAACAATAATAATCTTGTTATCTCTAGTGGTAACTAAACATTGTTGTTCTTGAAATTTTACAACAAAATTAGATTTTGAGGTGAACTCACTGATTGAAAGAAGATTTTTGTTCATATCTGGTACATATCTAACATTCTTGAATGTATAATTTACCGTACCATCAAAACTTATATGAACATTACCAAATCCTTTCACAAAATATGTTGTACCATCTCTCAAAGATATAGATTCATTACTACTATTATCTTCAATAAAATCTCTATACCAGTCCTTATGGCATGTATAATGGTGAGATGCCCTTGAATCAAAGTACCAAGCTTGATCCACCATAGAATTACCACTGGAAGCCATGAAAGCAAAATCTGGTGATTCCTTGCCTTCACCTTCAACTACATTCACATGATGAGCTTTCTTTCTGGGGTTAGCCATATCATGTTGTCTTTTCCTACAATCTTTCTTAAGGTGACCAGGTTTCTTACAGTAAAAACATTTCCATTTAGATCTCTTATTACCACTTACTTGTGAAGATTCTAATGGATAGCTATTTTTACTATACTACTTACCCTTTTCCTTGATAAAGAATGCACTCTCTGTGGAAGTGGATGTAGACAACACTACCTACTCTTGTCATCTCTCCTTTTGCAATAGCAATGTAGACAATGTTTCAAAATCCAAAGTCTACATCTTAGCAATCATGTGCAAGGACTCCACAAATGACTCAAATGATGGTGGAAGATTTTACATAATAAGAGCAATCAAATCTTGCTCATCAACAGGTTTTTGCATTGCTTTCAACTGGTCACTGATGTCCTTGATCTATAATAAAAACTCAAAAATGGAGCCACCTTCCTACATCTTAGTGGAAAACAACAAATTTTTCAAATACAACACTCTACCGGCTACAGAAGCCTAATATTTTGAAGATAAAGTTTTCCATAAATTTGATGCTATAGTCACATTTTTGACCTCTGAGATTAGATTATCTGCTACTGACAATTTTAAAAACATGAGAGCCTCACGATGACATTTATCATAGTCATTGGTAGCAGTGGCAGACCTTTGCTCTTTACCAAGCACTATTTGATCGATATTTAGATATTCACATATTGTCAAAACCTTGTGACTCCACAAACTAAAGTTCTTGCCAGTCAATTTCTGAGAATCTGGTAATAACAGGTGTTGAATACTAGCCATTTGACCTATTTTTTCACGAAAATGATAAAATTAGAAAAACTATAATGACCCTTTTTTTTTAAATTCCTTCTACACACTGATTCTATATTGACACTGAACAACCTTATCCATTTTTAGCAACAAATTCAATACCATTTGCAAGATCACAAAAATTCTACCACTGAAACAATTAAATTAGGAAAACTACAATTTCGATTTAAAAAATTCTTTCTCCGTTGACATCTAGATAAAAAACCTAGCAAATGGTAAATTTTTTAGCTTTCTGGACGCTTCTGTGATTATTAGTCAGTAGTAGGTCCCCAATAACCCTTATTGGCTAAATTTTTGATTTATTTCAATTAAAAAAATAAAAATAATTGAAATATTAAAACTTTAGGCTGAAAATTTTATAAAAAAATTCAGCCAATCAGAAAATTGGCCTACCTCTGAAACTTCACGTGAAGATTCTGAGCCCGTTTCTCAACCAAATTGCAAACCATTTTCACCAGTGTCTTAGTTTTAATTTAACTTGTGATTTAGACTTTTGTTTCACTGAAAAAGATGAAGAAATGATTTTTTCTAATTTTGCTAAATCCGTACAGTGCCCATGCACATAGATAAATTCAATAGAGGCTTCTGAGCCTCTAAAATAGCCTATTTTCACTTCCTTTTGGTCTTATTTAGCCTTCTAATGCTTCTTGGCAATTTTCAAACCTTCTAGTTGAGTTTTCTGAATTTTGTGATGCTTTCTCTATCCTCAGTTCTCCACTAAGCACCTAAAGCTCCTCCCTAGCAAGACACCGACCTCTCTCTGGCTTCCACAAACCTCCACTCAGATTCTACAAACCATAGGCTCTGATACCATATTAGATTAAACAAAACATAGAGAGAAAATGAGATTGAGAATCGTAGATCACTTATTCAACGTTCAACAAAGCATGAAGACCTATTAAATAGGCAAACAAATGAAATACCCGTGAAGCATGAGACAGTTTTAATAAAACTAACCTACGTCAGCTTGGATGAAATAACAAAGACCGAACAAACAACTAACCTCTTAACCAAAGTGGTTAAGGAAACTAACCAACATAAATTACCTTAGTAAATAACCTAAGGTAAATACAATAATATGCTAACATTTTTTTTTTCAATAGTGATATGGAGGTAATCCTATTTAAGGTTATTCAAGTTTTGGTCTTCTAGGAAGCCTAATTGGCTAATAGGGCTGAAGAAGGAAGTATGCCAAGGAGGATGAGTTGTAAGTTCATTCTTGGAATATATGGGGGCATGGTAGTGGAGTTTTTATTTGGAATTTAATGATATGAATGTGGATGCACAAAGAGTTATGAGGTCTACAATGTCCAAATAGGACTACAAGAGGTCTAAGTAGGCCTAGTGGAGAAATTGAGCAATTTTATGATATCTTTCCAAAGAAGGTTAGATTTGGTTGGTTCTATATTAGTAGTTTGGTCTATTATAATCATGATTCAAGTATGGTTATATCCTTGAAGTTATTTTTGAGCTATATAGGGTGCCTTGAGTATAAATGTATGTGAGCTTGCATAGTGTTATGGTGATCTTGTTATTGTTTAAAGTAATGGTAGCTATTCTTGGAGGTCCTGTAGATAATCATGGGTTATATAAACTAAGGGGGAGAGTTAAAAGTAAATAAAGGTCCTATGGGGAGATGTTTTTCTAATAAATTTGTGATAGGTCCAAAGATCTAGGAAGGAAGTGTGATTCAGTGTTGTCTAGGTCTTTTAGAGACTTTGAGGTCTAAGTTTAATGTTTAGCAAAGAGGGAGCTAAGTTCTTTGTTTCTCAAGTGGTAGTGGTATGAGGGGGATTTAGCGTGATTTATTAGTGGTCAGGTCAAAGGATATTGTAGGTATTTTGGGGTTATGACCTGATTTGGTTCTTGAAGGGAGCTTGGTCCAAGGGGAAATACTATGGTTGGTTTGTGATCTGTTACTGATAGTTGGTGTGCTCTAAGTTTTAAAGGATGAAAGAGAAATGTATTTGATCTTGGTTGTGTTATTAATTTTATTGATTTAATAAATAATATAATGTTTTATATATGATTCCACTTTGTCATTTTGGTAAAGGGGGAGAGAGTAAATGAGGTGTGTTCATCAATGACAAAGGGGTAGATTATTAGGAGATTGGTGGCAGTGATGTGTTGTCATTGATGTCAAGTGGCATTGGTGATGGAAAAGTGGTATGAGAGTGATCTTGGTATAATATGAATGAAGCTTGGAGAGAGATCATTCGATATGTTCTTGGTATAATCCTAGCAAGATAAGTCTCCTCATATGGTCTTCAGGTGGAGTGTAAGTCATCTTATGCCTTATGGGCTTGATCATGTATGGTTGCATATGGAGGTAATTTTTGTATGACTTTTATGTTATTAGTAGGTGATTATAGTGATTTTATTAATTGAATTGAATATATATAAGGTGTTATGACCTTAGCGGATAAGTTTCCAATTACCTTCAAGAGGTAAGTTGGCCTGGTAGTTCTAGGCCTAATAAGCAAGGTGGACTAATGAGGTCCTTATGAACACTCATGAAGATGATATTGTTTCATAGAGATTATTATGCTTGGCATATGCATTTTTTAAATGTATAAGATGCTGAGAGGTTAGATGTATGGTTTTTAAGAGGTGGCTAGTGGTCTATAAAATAGTTTGGCCATTAGCTTAGTTGGCCTAGGTGGGCTTGTAAGGCCTTGTGAAGGGTCAAAGGGTGTTTATAGGATGATGTAGCTTTTTTTTAATGAGATATTGTCATGAAAGTTTTTTCAATCATTTTGATTAGGTTTGAGGTTAGATATTTAGATACAAAGTCAGAAATATGGTTTAAAAGCTTCAAAGGAGGCTCGAATGGTACATTTTGAGCTCAAGATAAAAGTTTTAACATTCACTAGTTCATGTAAACTTTACAAGGGTACCTAAGCCTTTTGGGAGAGGTGGAACATGTACCTAATACTCATTTATATGTAATTTTTATTGGATTAAGGGATAGATCTTTATGAGCATTCATTAAGAATGTAAACTAGTCAAAAACCCTTTATAAACCCTCATAATGGAGTGATTAGAGAGATCTTGCTAGAAAGGACCTAGAATTGATTTTTTGACAATGTTTTACTATTGGAAGGTATAAAGGACTCCTATAGGAATCTTTAGGTGCTAGTGGTGTGTCAAGGCAATGAACAAAAGATACATAAATATGTTTGTTTCTAAAGATTTTAGTGTTACGGGTAGGGTTGATTGAGTCAATGCATAAGAGTTATTGGAACTTGAAGACCAAGAATTTTTATTGAATTCCATAGATTTGTTTTGGAAATAAATATCCAATTTTTCAATTATCTAAGTCAATTAATTTGACTAGTCATTAGAGTGGAAGTGGAGAAAATAGTAAATAAAAGCTAGTCAGAGTGAGAATCTATTTAAGGATTGATTTCAGGTGCTTAGGGATGGAAAAAATGGTCTAGGGTCTTAGTTAAAGACCTATCCCTCCTATTTCAATTATTTTTAATTTTTTATGGTGCTTATAAAATATCTAGAAGGAGCTCACAAAATTAGTAGTCTGTGTAAGACAAGATATTGGAACCCATGATAGTGAGAATGGTTTGTAGTAGTAAAGTGGACATTTAATCATATGAATTTTGTGATTGGAAATTTTTTAATGTTTTTTTAGGATCACATTAAATAATTATAATATCAATGAAGTGTCTTCACAAGTGTTAGATGTCATGTTCATCATGACTGATTTTTGGTGCTTGTAAGCAGTCTGGAGTGGCCTATTTGGAGAGGCTAATCTGTAATACTATGAGTAGAGTTTGAGGTGAGTAATACCATTGTGATATTATTAGTGTCAGATTTATTAAATGGATTTTTTATTCATATTTTGTCTCTAGTTTGGTTGGAGTAGTGAAAGATCTTTGACTGAGTTTCTAGTGTGCAAAACTAGTTTGAGTAATTAGTTTGTTTGGACCTATGTGAGCTATGAAAAGATGAAAAATGGATTTTGAGGTGTTTTATAAGTCATGTATGACATATAAATGTGTTTTATTATGTGTTTATTTGATAATTTTTTTATGCTTTAGTTTTATATGACTATGTTTTTTGGGTTTCTAGGCTTATTAGTGAGTAGTCTAAAAAACTTGGTTCAAGGTATGAATTAGATATTTAGATGTTTTAGACCAATTTGGGAGTCATAAATGACCTATTTTAGGCATATTTTATGTTTTTGAAGCAATTTTGAGGGATATAATTCATGGATATATTCATATGTGGTGAATGACCTATAAGGGCTAATACAATAGGCCTAATTGAGATCTAAAGGAGGATTGAGCTTATTTTGAATTATGGATGAAATATGGAGTGTTTGAGTAGTCTTGATGAAATGTATGAGGATTTTTTATAATTTTAATTCAATTATGTGGAGTATCTTGGCTTAATAAGATGGGTTAGATGATGGATTGATATATATACAAGGTCAAATTAGCCTATTTGTGTAGGTGTGAGAGTATGTACATTCAAGCAAAGGAAAGAGCTTAGTCAAGGAGTAGACATGGGTCATTGAGGAAATTTATAGGGTGAAGATAATTATTCATGTTTGACTAATTATTTCATGAGCTAGTAAGTCATTAGACCTAATAGTCTAAAGTGTGACTTGGTTAAGTGAATGGTTTGTGAAAAGGGATTATAGGTGTTGGAGTATGAGAAGGTCATCATCAAGTGTATCAAACATTAGAGAAGTGGAGGAAATCAAAATATATGTGGTTTAGTGGGTTCTTAATTACATAGGGGGTTGTAGCCTCCTTGCTAGTTGGAGCTAGCTAAAGGTTTAGTTGGAGCTGGAATAAATTGAGGGGTGGATTCTCCTTGATTAGTTGGTACTAGTCTAAAGTCTCTTATTTTCTTCATCTTATAAGACAATATTAATTTTTTTTGTAGGATTTATATTGGTTTTTCTCCCCCTAGAGGGTTTCACATATAAATTATGTGTTCATATGATGTATGCTCTTATTAATGTTTTGATGTATAAGCTTACATGTTCATGTATGATGAATGATTTTAAGGAATTGAATAAGCATTGTTAATTACTTATTCAACCCCCTCTTAGTATCTACTCTCAAACATTAGGGAAATATGAAATATTTTGTGGGCATGGTACATAGTGCTCAAAATCAGATTGAGGGTGGACTGTATAATATTGTTCATGGACACACATCCCTTCAAACATAGAAACATTAGCTATTGGATTTTCCTTTTTCTCACAAAGGGGAGTTCTTATGATGATTTAATCCTTATAATCACTCATGAGAGTCTCTTGATTAGCCATGAATTGGATTTTCTCTTCTTCACTTGCCTCTCTCAAAATAGGTTCCTCCTTAAGAATGGGTGAAATGAAAAATTGATGAATATGATCATGAATTTAATGTAAATGAGATAGATTATGAGATTTATTGTAAGGTAAAAGGATTGGATATGGATTTTGGAATGAATTAAAAGTCTTATGAGTAGATTTGGAAAAGAGGAAAGCACTACTGAGCTCATATGGAATTGAAACATTGGGTTGGTTAGGAAGGGAAACATTAACATGAGAAAGAGATGCACTTTGTTCATAATATCTTGGTGTAAAATCCATAGGAACATCTGATATCATATGATAAATCTCATAATAATATTCTTAAGGATGATAGGAATCAAATCATGAATGGTAGGGCTCATATTGAGGCTGATATTAATGTGTTTCTTGATACCCATTTCCATAGGATTTCCAAACAACATAATGCTCATATGAAGAGGGGAATGAAGGACCATATGGTTTTCATGGCTCATGGGGTTGATGGATATCTTGATAGTGATAACAAGGATTACATTTGATATAATGAAGGTCATATGAAGGTTGATAGAGATCATGGCAAGGCTGACCAAGGAATTTTTCATATGGAGAAGGAAAGGTAAGAGCTTTCAATGTCTCACCAACTTGTAGAGGACAAAAATAAAAACCAATGTTAGCCATGAAACCTTCATATAGAAACAAGGACATAAGAAAATTTATCAAAAATATTTAAATGGAATACTTGGGTTGATTGACTAGCTGATACAACTTTGGAGTTACCATTTATGCTTTGAAAGATGCCTCCAAAGGTTGATTATTGAGAGACAACACTAAAGATATCTCAATCTCTTGGAATAAGAATGCCAATGAGCATAACAAAAATTATTGTCACTTAGATATGCACCCTTTGAGGACATTCCAAGCCTCTCCTTATCTAAGTGGGATAATGGAATCACTTATATGCTTATGGGTAACCTAAGGAATGAGGTGAGTCTCTAGATAGGGCTTGTTCCCTTGATGTACCAATTGACTACTACTATTACTAACATTGGGGTGAAAAGAGTGAGGGATAACAAAAAGTAAACTACTATAATGTAGGTGATAAACCATATATGTTGATGACATCCAACCATATGTGTCTCATACTTAAAATTAAAGGACAACTAAAACATATAATGTACAATCAATGTCTTCTTGCATTAATGTTACATTGTGGTGTTATAGATAAATGCACAAAGCTAGGAGGACTGGATAAGATGCCTATGAGGGCACTAATGATAATAATAACTCATTTAAACCTTGAAATATCTTGGAACACATCAAATTCCCTATAAGAATAATATTCAAATAGGTTAAGAAGATGAGAAACATCCCAAGGAATATTTAGTCTTCACTTATGCAAGATCACACATTCAAGTAAGCACACAAAGTATAGTCATGGAATAGGTTACACTTAGTCATTTTATTGATTAAAATGTGTAAAATTGAGTAGAGATAAACCATATTTAGGTGTAACATCCAATAAAATGCCAAAATGGCTAACTCTTATAGAGTTTGAGAGAGAGAGAGAGAGAGAGAGAGAGAGAGAGAGAGAGAGAGAGAGAGAGAGAGAGAGAGAGAGAGAGAGAGAGAGAGAGAGAGAGAGAGAGAGAGAGAGAGAGAGAGAGAGAGAGAGATATGTCCAAGGGTCACAAGGTGTTTCTATCTAATTTTTCTTTTTCCTAAGTGTGAAAAGAAGAAACTTATGGTGAAGGGTATGTATAATAATGCCTATTGAAGGTGCACATGTTGAATCCAAACTTTGTGATAACTCCTATTTGGCTAGGGAATAATGACCTATAATTAGAAATCACTACCACAAAACTTATTGGTTAGATAAGTAGTTGGATGGATTGCCTAACGTGAGATAGATCCTATAAGAAAAAAATTTCTAGGAGGTTGGCAATCCACCTTATTTAAACACTTAAGTTGGTAAATGAAAACATAAATATTTTCATAAAATGATATCAAACTAAAACTAAGAACAAAAAAATAATTTAAAATTAATTATAAAAACTAAATGCTTGTCTTAGATGGTTAAAATAAAGCAACTAGTTTAAATAATGTTAATGCTAAAAATTGGTTAAAACAAAGTTATGGTTTATGGTTTGGATTGATTTGATAAAGGTTAAAATAATGATTTGGTTTGGGTTGTGAAATGGTTTAGATGGTGAAGGTAAATACGTTCAAGAAAATAAGAGGGATAAATGGTCAAAAAGAGGGAAAAGAGATATGGGTAAGAGGATAAAATGAAAAGAGGGTAATGAAGGAAGTAAGTGAAATAATAATTCAAAAGGAAAAGTAATAAATAAATTAAGATAACTAAATAAAAAGATTACCTCAATGCTTGAAGATGTTTGTTGACGAAGATTGGTTTGTTGAAGATCATTGATGATTTTGGTAGAATTTTGTTACTTCATGATATTTTATCCCAACATGTGGATGAATTAAAAATGATAAACTCCTTCAAAAACCTGAAACAAGATGTTAATAACAAAACACTAACTTCCCACTTAACCATAGGTAAAGGAGAGAGGGGGTATTTATAGAATTTGTTGTGAAGAATCATGACAAAAGAGGAATAATAGAAATATGGAACTATTTTAATTATGGTACATGAATGAGTCAAAGATTAGGTTGGTGGGGATTCCCATTTGGGTTGGTGAGTTTTCCATTTGGGTTAAAAAGTCAAAAATGGGTGTCCTTTGTCTTTCCCAAAGCACTAAAGAGGTAGGTATCTCATTTTGAAGGATACTTTCATGTGTGAAGGAAAAATACATGTTGAATGATGGACCCTTAAGTTTAAATTCACCATATTTAAAGTGGGGGTATTGTGAGGATTAAATGAGGTCATTAATCACCTTGGAAAAGGGTCCCAGGTGGGGTATGATGTCCTACATCAAGCCAGCTCACTTCTAAGCCATGTCATAAGCCATATCACTTGCAATTCCACTTTCCATGTCATATGACATGCCAATTTCCATGTCATATGCCATTTCACTTGCCATGTCACATTCCCTTTCACTTTCCATGTCATATGCCATGTCACTTGCCATGTCATCATGAATAGTGATAATGGGTCCCATAGTAAATAGTGATAGTGAATAGTAATTTCAAATAGTAATTTTGAGTAGTATTATATGAATAGAATAATAGTGATTTGGTTAGGTTAAGAGTGTTTGGTTAAGTATTAATAAAGTTTAGGGGGTCTTTAGGGGGTCCTAAGGCATTTAGTCATTGAAAACTGTAAGTGTGTAGTTTTCTAGTGTCTAAATTTTACCCATTTTTGTTATGAAGCTTTGAGTTAACAAGATAAAAAAAACTAATCACTTGGTCAAAGGTTACGATGCCCCAAGTATAGGATGAGGTGTTCCCACTCAAACTAAGAGTTGATAAGGAAAGGTTGAATTACGTATAGGTTTGATAAGTAGTTGGTGGGGAGGCACTAAGTGGTGCCACAAGGTAGTTGGGCATGTGAAATGCCAATGGGTTTATAAAATGTGACTAGGAATGATATTAAAGATTAAATAAAGACTAAAGCTAATAATATTGATAACAATAAAGTCAAGTCTTAGGATAAATGATAAGGTAACTAGTCCCCAATGTTGGTCATAGTTGATCAGGCTAGTCTTGTCAAGGCTTCTAGATAGGGTCAGTGTTGTTCACAAGTATCTAGGGTAAGAATTACTCCCAAAGAATAACATAAATGGTCTGGTTTTGCATGAGGTGGTGTAAATTCAAATGTTCAACATGGAAAAATTGGTCTATATGGTCAAAAGTACTAAGTGAAGTCATCAAAAACTATGCAATATGTTGAGTTCAAAAGGGGCCAACGTTGAGGTAGGAATGAGAAAGGGGGTTAGTTGGTTGGCATGGGGTAGCTGAGCAGAATCCATATGCCCTAGGTGAGTGGATGTTGCCTGCATAGTTCCATGGACATAATGTCTAAAATAAACTTTAGGCTTAATGTATTTATTCTAAGGTGGGGAGTGTTGGTTAACTTGGTTTCCCCAATTTGATATCATGTAGTTAGTTCTAGTTGAAGGATGTTAGAGAAAAGGAAGTGCCAAAGGGTGGAAAATATGGCTATCAAATAGTGTTCTAAATTTTTGGGTAGAAATGGTGGATGAGAATACCTAGGATGTAATGAGATGATTGCTTCAACTATGAAAAAAGAATCCATAGCCATAGATAAGCAGGTTTATGTTTTAAATTTATAAAACTATTTTTTAGAAAAAAGGGAGAAATATACATTAGCAAGCTTTAGAAAATCTAGGACTACTAAAATTTCCATAGTGACCTAATGGGTTCTTTCATCACCATCCAAATAAGCTAACATTGTGTACATTTCACAACAATGTCATTAACAGGATATGGAAGGGTATCATTTAATGATTCAAGGAAGTAAACTAGCAAAGTCAATAAATGAGAAGTGATGAAGATTCAAACCCTTGACCTTTGAGTCAAAGGGGCGCCAAAATAAGTAAGCATTGAGTTTTAAGTGAATTCAAAGAAATACTTTGAAGGGTTTTATAATATGGAATGAGGAAAATAATAATAATATTAATTAAATGAGGGATCAAAAGGAAAATAAATGGTATAAATGGAAAATTGAGAGGGAAAATAGAAAAAGAGTGTACAAAGATAGATAGATTAGGGATTTGAAAAGGAAGGTGGAACAAAAATGTCTAAGGATAAAATAGTGTGGTAGAAGATGTAAATTCTATAAGAGCTTACTAGGTGGACTATGATAAAAGAGTAGGGTAGGTATAATGCATAGGAGGATATAGGCTAGGTAGGGAGAATCAAGGGAAATTATGGGTTAGGAGGTAGGTCACATGAGAGGGTATGGATAGCATCCACACGTAGGTACCCCAAATCACATATTTGAAGGTGTTTTTAGTTTTGATTCTAACATCTCTAAAGGTTGGGGTAAAAGGGGTTTGAAATAGGCAAGACCAAAGGGGTTGGGGAAGGAATCTTTATCCTAATGGCTTAGTAGGGCTTAGGCTTACTAGTTGGTTGTATGAGCCTATGAGCTTGGACAATTGTGTTATAGAGTCCTAGGATTAGTATATATCTCATAGTAAACCAAAGTCAAATGGAAGACCTTTGAGGCTGTAACATGCTAGATGTTGTGATCATATAAGAGCAAAATGGGTAGAGGGTTAAAAAGGGAAAAAAGTGATAGTTAGGGTGAAGGGAGTAACTAGAGAGGAACAAAAAAAGGATCCAATATCAACATGAAAAGGCATTAAAGGAATAATTTGATGTACTTGAAGTAACAAACTTAACCAAATTACATGCATTAAAGCAAGGGCATGGAAGACATGAGGAAGTAGTAACAGTAGTACAATGGGTGACTACACTCTGAGGGGTTGGAGGTTAAATGGGAGAAAATGAGGGAGATACAACAAGGGATGAAGTGAAGGTAGACTAGGAGAGGGATGAAGAGATAGGTAGAGAAAAAATGAGGTCACATATAAAGATGAAGGTGGATAAGGATGTAAGGAGCTAGGCATGGACATATAAGAGGAAAAAAAGGAAGGCTGGGAAGAACAAGGAATGACATCAAGGGAGACCAAAAAAATAAATGAAATAGAGAAAAGAGAAGAAAAATAAGAGGTAAAAGATGGGGGGCTAAGGGATACACTAAAGAATGATAGATTGGAGAATTGAAAAGGATGGGGAGAGAACTGTAATAATCATGAAGGGTAAGGGGAGGATGGAAAATATGGGAGGTCATGAAGGGTTTGAAAATAAGTCTAAAAATAGACTAAGGAGAAAATAGTTTGGTGATGAAAATGAAAAATAAGGGAATAAATGGAAGAAAGGAAATAGGAGGAAAAAGGGGTGAAATTAGGACCCAAATAGGATGAGAGGATATTGAAGAAGTAGGTGGTATCTTGACCAAGTAAGCATCGATGATGATAGGTAATGAAGCAAAGAAAATGGTGGTTTTAGAGATGAGAATGAGATGGAAAATGGGAAAGGGGGTGATAAAAACAAGGGGAAATGAAGGATGGGTGAATAATAAGCTAAATAGATAAGGTATGCATCAATCAACTTGTGAGAATAGGTTAACAAGTAGAAAAGGGGTGAGGTGGTGAATAAATAGGGGAACACAATGAAAGGGCATGAGATGAAAATAACAGATGAAGATCAAGGTTGATAAGAAGAAAAAGGAAGAATTGAAGTAGGGATATAAAGCATGGATACTCAGATAGATGAAAGAGACAAGTGAGTAATGAGATGAAAAGAGGAAAAGGGGAATATAAAAGGTAAAAGGCAAGAACTGAGAAGAATAAAAGAAGAAATTATGGAAGGATTCTCAAAGGATAAATACCTAGGTAAAAACACATGGTGGATGAAAAAAATAAGACAAAAGGGATGAAAGGATGGTAAAAAAACAAATAAGAAGAATGGAAAATGGGTACAATGGGAAGAGTGGTAAATTGGTAAAGAGTGGTGGTACACATAAAGAAAAAGTGTAGAAATAGAAGAAATAGAAAGCTTGCAAGATGCATAGTATGATCTGGCATTAGTGAGGAAAAGAGATTGATAAATAGGGTATGACAAATAGCCAAGGGCAAGGGGAGATGATGAGTATGGTTAAATAAGTTAAAGGGGATAAAAGACAAGGTTGGTAATAAGTGGAGAGAGGGATAAAAAACATGAAAAGTGGGTGATGGAGTGATCTGAAAAGTATGCATAAGTAAAGGTGATGGGGAGGTTAGTGAGGCAAAGTAGGTAGTGTATTTATGGGAGATAAGAGGGGACAATTAGGAAGGTTGTTAACCTTTTTGTTAAAAGAGATTGATAAGCTATAAAAGTGGTTAAAAGAGATTGACAAGTTGAAGGGAGGGAGGTGGTGAGGGGATAGGTAGAGAAGTGGAAGAAGAAATTTTAGTAGGTAAAACAAACTAAAGGATGTGGCCAAGCTAGCCTTAGTAATTGAGAACTACCTACATAGTCTAAAAAGACCTTAGGCTAATGTAGTTCTCCCATCAATTGGGGTAAAACTAAGAGGAAACATGAGATTGTGTTAAAACATAAAGATGTTTAAGAATGAATTCAAAGCTTCCTCAATGTAAGATGCCCTAATCAAGAGGGTACTATTAGTGATGGAAATGAGTGAAAATAAGAATGAGATGGGAATTAGTGGTTAGTGGCTGAGCTACCTTTAGAAGTGAAGCAACACCTACTTAGTTCATGGACATGAGGCCATTATAGTTCAACAAGGGTTGGGTGAGTGGTGTTAAAATTAGCTACCCTAATTTGATGGACCACATGGGTTGGTTGGGGTGGATGGAGAAGGTGTTGTAAAATAGTAGTTTTAGGTTTTGGTGAAGGTGATAGTGAAAGTGCATGATGTAGATTGGTGAATAGTTACTATAATGATCCCACATTTATTAGGATGAGAGATAGATGGGTAAGGTAGGATAAATAAGAAGGGAGCATAATATAAAGCAACATAAATGACCTTCAATGGAGCTAGTCCATAAAATATGTGACTTTGTGAGGAGGTTGCACCTTCTAAAATTATGTGAGGGTAGAAGCTTGGAGATAGCATCTACTGCTATGAGCTGAGTTTTAGGAGGTGGGCTTCTATTAGGATCTACATAGTTGGTTTGGCCAAGGTTCATCACTATTATGAGCTAAGTTTTAAGGGTAGTAACAAAGTGATGATCAACAAATAATTTCTTTGATTAGTAGAATCTACAAGGAAGTTAGTAGCATGGTGAGTGATAGAGAATGGGTTGCATCAACTAGTAGAGTGGAACACTTCACCTCAAGCTTAACTCTAGACAAGAAGGGAGTCAATGTAGGCTTATAATCAGCCAAATTAAAAGCGAGTAAGGTTATCAATTTTAAATTGATAGGCAGCCTACCCTAATAGATGTATGGGTAGGCTAAATAAATGGTGGCCATGTCTACATCCTCTATTCCAATTCCTTGGAACTGATAACTTGGGGTTCTATTTAGAAGAGGTTTTTGTAGTAAGGAGTTATGTGGTCTATGATATTGCTTATATAGTTAGAAAAGGTGATTTTTCCCTTGCCATAGATGAAATCTCAATTGGCACAAAAGAAAAGACTACCATGTTCAAGTAGACACTGCTAATGGTTGGGCTCTAATGTTTAGATCTTGTGTCAATGGGTTGGTAATAATAAGAACGTATAGGGGACATGAAGGTGCATGCATTATTGTGAATTCATGATAGCCTAATTTTGATGGAGGAGTTTTTATAGTGGTAAGCATTTGGGAGTTACCACCACTAGTAATAGTGGCAATTGTGAATGCATGATCATTACAACAGCCCATGGTTAGAATCTAATTTATGTCAACCAAGATAAAGGTGACAATGACATAAATGATGACCATGCCTATAAGGATCACAAGAAGACAAATCAAGGAAAGACATCAGATGTAGATTAGATGATAAGGGAAATAAAAAGATATCATGATGGTGTGTAATGGTTTTATCAAGATGACCAATCAGATCAAGGGTGATGTGTCCATATGAAAAGGTAAGTAGACATGACCATTTCAAGTGGGAAGACTATTCAAGGGAATCAATGACATCATATGACCTTCCTAGTTGGTGGGATGGAGAATCATGTTGATAAAGAAGAATGGTTAGGTATTCTATTTAAATAATCATGATAAGGATGAATGTCTATAATTAAGTTATTTGGTTTTTTAGATCATAGAGAGTGTAGAGAAATACACAAGGTTGAAGATGGTAAAAAATGGGAACAATGGTGGAGATAATCAGTAACCCCCAACCTAAAATAATCAATATGGTGAATGTGTAGATCTATTAGATACTATAACATGTAATGGTGACAATGGAAGTACTATTAGATCAACAATAAGGGGGAAAGCACTCACAACTTGAGCTTGAACCTAAAATATTACCTTCATACTAGCAAAAAAGGCAAGAATTTCATTTTCCAAGATGTAGGGATGGAGAACATGACCATCAACTTGTTTATGGAGGGAACCTTCACTATCTAAGGGGATGTACATTAAGGCACCAATCGGTGGTACCTATGTGAGTAGAAAAACCAAAGTAAAGGGATGTAATGGTTATGACAAGTGAGAAGGGTGAAATACCCAGAACAAAATATGATTCTCATCTATGGGGATGAATGTGGGAGAGGAAAACATAGTATACCCTTTAGCGATTATTGAGATAGGGAATGCTATGGATGTTAGTTCAAGGAGTAATCAAGTAGAAGGATGGCTAAACACAAATCTAGAGTCACTAGATAATCGGTCTAATGCTTAGGTAGGAAAATAATGTATGCATGTGTTTTAGGGAATATGTGTGTAATCTAATGACTACGTATGTGTTGTATGACTCCACACACCCTAAATAAAATACTTTATAGTTTTATTTAAACATGTACAAAATGTATTGGATGTCAATAATTAAATGTTTTCATGCTTAAGGTTGTGTAGATACTTATTAATGTTATGGTTATGGTTATGAGTGATATGGTTATGGTTGTTATATTATTTCTTAATGTAAAAAGAATGATTATTCTTGTTGCAACATTAAATGGAAATAATCATGATGAAAACATCAACCAAGCACATTAAGATAAGAATTGGACATGATGCTTTATTTTTGACAAGGACCAAATATAGACTTGAATTGGGATTGGATTGATGAATATAAGCCCTTCAAATGTTGTGCATGAATGGTCATTAGTTAATAAAAAATTTCTTGATCATAGGGTGTCAAGTAAGCTCTAAATACCTTGATTTACACATAGTCTAAAGTGAAGATGGGTGATAGGAGGTGTGAAGGGTAATGGGTGATATGTATGATAACCTTATGTGAATTAGTTTTCCCCTTTTATAGGTGACATAAGAATGGTAATAGGCAAGTCCATGTCATATGCTATATGTAGACTGGTCAATGTAGGAAGTCTATATGTGAAAACTGATTATGGCTTCCAACTTATTATGCTACTTGAGAGCCGATTGTAGCTTTAGATTTTGTTGTGATAGTAGGTCTTTTGCTTTATTTTTGTATATGGAAAGTTGATCAATGTGGGAGGCTTCCAAGAAATTGCTCTACTTTTAAGAAAGTTAACTTAGCCATCCTTCAAGGGAATGGTCTAAGATTATTAGCTTTGTTTAATTTTCTTGATAGTTATCCTTCAAGGGAGTAGTCTACCTTACATTTGGCAACTTTTTTTTGGGTAGTTATCTTTTGAGGGAATAGTCTACAATGCTTAAGATATTGACCCAAGTAGTATTTTGGCATCCAAATTATGCCTGTATGCAATGTGTTTAGACATGGACAAGTCTAATTAGGTTCAGAGGTTTACCTTTATGAGGGAAAAAATTTAACACAAGAAGGTCAATGATATGTGAAAGGGTGTGGTTTTGATAGATAATGACCATGGGATTCCATCTTGTTATAAATGAAAATTATCCATGAGAACTATGTTATGGGTAGAGCCATGGTACCCACATTTAGAATTAGGTTATGACTATGAAATTTAATCACATAGTTCTATGTTTTAATCAATTGTCCTCAAAAGAAGAGGAAAAAGATGGGTGCAGGTTAAAATCATGTAATCAAGGGATGAGATTAACTTAGACAAAAGGAGTGAGCTTGATCCTTCTTTAATAAAAAAATGGACATAATTATGAAGTGTTGAGGGGCTCAAGTTTTTATTTGCCTTTGAGAGAGGATAAATGATAAGCTCTTGATCCATAATTATGGGTAATGATATAGCGTCTAATCCAATTAAAATAAAACTTGTCTCATTCACTCTTTTCCATGGTGGTCACATGTTGGTTTTCCTATAGGATGAGGTCAAAAATATTCAACTCCCATTATTTGAGGTGCCTGTTATAAGCATGTTTAATATCCTTTTGATAGATACAAAGGTAGGTGAGGGCTACTAAATAATGCTCACTAAGTTGCTCAAGTTGTGTTAAATGATGCTGATGAAAATCTTCCTCAGAAATAAGCTCTTATAAAGATATGTGAAAAGAGGGTATTTGGACTTCAAGAGGCAAGACTACCTCTATTCTAAAGAGAAAGGGGTAGCACTCAAAGACGTTTGAATTATAGCATGATAGGCCCATAAAGAAAATGGGATGTGTAAGTGTCAATCCTAACTTGAAGCATTGATGGCTTTGGTGAGCATTTTTTTACTTTCACTTATCCATTTGCTTGTGGATGGTAAGGTGATAAAAAGCTTAACTTGATGCAAGATACATCACAACCATTATCAGTGATGATATTGTGAGGAACATTAAAAAGATATATTATATGATGGTTGATAAAGTTGATAATCTTATCCACTCTGGTCATGATAAGAGGGATAGTTTCCACACACTTGGTGAAGTATTTGGTGGCTATGATGATGGATCTATGCCACTATGAATAATGGGGGTTAATTTTTCCAATGAGATCGATCCCTTATTAAGAGAAAGGCTATTATTCCTTAGATACCTGGAGGATATTGGTTGGCACATGATGTAAATTAGTGTATTGTTGACATTTTACACACTTTTTTACATAATCAAAATAGTCTTGGTTGAGGGTGGGCCAATCATCACCAAGGTGAAGGATACATTTAGTGATCGCTAGGCTGCTAAACTGTTCCCCATAGATCCCATCATGTTTTTTATTTATGGCATAAGAAGCTTCATGAATGTGTAGAAAATGAAGAAGGAGACCATCAAAACCATGTTTGTAAAATATCCCCCCTAGGATGGTGTAATGAGAGGTACTCTGAACAAAGGCTCTTTGGATATTCCTAGAGAGGTTGGGAAGAACAATGCCTAGGTCAAGGTAGTTAAGAGTTTGGTCATACCAAATGTTGGGTTGAGGATTCCTCTACATTACAAATGGTAGGGAGATCATATTGGCTATAAGGAATGGTAAAATAATCAATGGTGGTAAGGATTTTGTAATTGGAAGGTTGAGAAGGGATTTATGAAGTAAGATAAGCCATCATATCTACAAATTTGTTTGTAAATCAAGGAATAGATTAGACCAGGTAATGTTTAAATGACATTAAGAGTTTGTCAGATAAAAGTTTATATTTTTGAAAGACATAAATCTCACATTAATATGATCTATTGACCTAGCTGACCATGAGTTGGGAATCACCAAAGACATGGATTGTCTTAATTCCCAAGGCTAGAGTAGTTTGAAGACCTTTCACTAGGGCTTCATACTCAACTATATTATTTGTACATTCAAATTCATGTTTGAAGGAGAGAGGAAGGGGTTCACCATTGAGAGGAATGAGGATAACTTTAACACCCCCTCCTTGTTGTCACTTTGATCCATCAAAGAACATGGTCATTTGGTAGGTTATGCCATCCTCTTGAAAAAGAGTCATTATAGCTTCATCCAAAAAGGCAAGAGGAGGTGGTTAGTTATTTGGTAAAGGATCTTTGGCCAATTGGTTAGAAATGAACTACCTTTTAATTGAATTTTATTGGAGAAATTCAATGTCGAATTTAGCTAGGATCATGAGCCACTTAGCCATAATATAATTTTGGTATGGTTTAGAGTGCATGTACTTGAGTGGGTTGGTATTAGTGATGGCATAGGTTTTATGGTTAAGAAGGTAGTGGCAAAGTTTGGTGTCCATGAAGGTTAATGCTACAAAGATATTCTTAGTATGTGTATATCAAGTCTCATATTATATAATCATGTAGCTGATGTAGTATAAAACTTACTCTTTATGTTGTTTATCTTGATGAGCTAACATTGCCCCTAAGGAATGGTTGGTAGTAGAGATATATAGGTAAAAGTAGTGGTCATCCTTAGGAGGGGTGAGGACATGTGGTGACAAAAGTAATTGTTTGAGATAATCAAAGGTATTTTGACAATCATCATTACATTTGAAAGAAACATCCTTCTTTAGAAGGTGATGGAAAGGTTGGCACTAGTCTGAAAGTTGGGAAATAAAATGATGAATGGATTGAAGTTTTTCCTATAGGTTATGGAGCTATTTAAGGTTAGTTAGAGGAGGCATGTCCGAAATTTCTCTAACTTTAAAAGGGTCTACTTTGATTCCATGAAGAGAGATGAAAAATCCAAGAAGCTTTCTTGAAAAGACCCCAAAAATTCATTTCTTGGGATTAAGGCAAACATGACAATGGATGAGGTGTACAAATATGATTGTAAGAATAGTCAAGTGATCTATTCAGAGTTTGGATTTCTTGAGAAGATCATGCACATAGTCTTCTACAATCTTATGGATGATATCATGGAAGATATAAGTCATGGCATGTTGGTAGGTTGCACCAGTATTCTTTAACCCAAAATTCATGACTCTATAGAAAAAAGTCCCCCAAGGGGTGGTAAAGGCAATTTTATGTTGATATTTAGGAGTAATCAACATCTGATTATAACCCAAAAACCCATCCATGAGAGATAAAATCTCATGGCTAATTGTGAGATCAAAAAGCTGGTCAATGCTAGGTAGAGGAAAGTCATCCTTGGGTTAAGTAAGGTTAAGGTCATAAAAGTCCACATAAATGCACAGACCCCTAGTGACTTTGGTGACAGTATAATATTCAAGACCCATTGGGAGTAGTCAAGGGGTTGAATGAAGTTTATAGAGAGGAGACACTAAATATCTTCTTTGATGAGATGGGATAAATGAGGATGCCTACATCAAAGGTTTTGTTTAATAGGCTTGGCCTCATGATGAGTAACTATGTTATGGGTAGGAATAATGGGGTCAATATTGGGCATGTCATTATAAGATCAAGTGAATACTATGCTATGGTCTTGGAGGAAAGAAGAGAAGTCTAGAAGTTCCTTAGCATTCAGCGATTGGCCTAATTTGACAATGTCAGTGTTGTCTAGGGTGTCCAAGTTGATATCCCAGGTGGATTCATTTTACATGGTCAAGGATTTAGGAGGAAGGGATATGTGGATAGAAGAATCCCCCACACTAAGGTAGGTAAGAATCAAATCATCATCTTGATGTTGGATGGTGTTGATGGTAATATAATCATTTTTTACCATTTTAGGGTGCATGAGAAGAAGGAATATGGTTTGGCCACCTGTTTGGTAGACGAAAGGGCCCAAACTAATGGTATTGACTACAAAAAAAGTTAATTTGGATGATGTCAAGATATTTAGACAAGGAAAGTGGTTAGGTTAGTGAGGATGGGATATTTTCCTCCATGGTGGAAATGGGTTTGGGTGAATTGGTGGGTTCTTCAAGTGGTTCATACCCTAGGCAAAATGACTCATGAGGTTTTAAAGTTTTGATATGGGGTAACTCATGAAGCCCTTGTTCATACTAACCAAGGCCAAATCCTTTCCAAGCATAGATATAAAGATAAAACATAGCAAACTCTAGTTTTCTACAATAGGAAAAGTTAAAAGTAAATGGCTAGATGGATGAAGTAGTGGTAGGGGATAGAAGTGGTTGATCAAGTCCCCCATAAATGAAATTTATTTGATGGTTAGGGAGCTTGAAGGGGATGATGGTTCTAATGTTAGGGTCTTAATAAGGTTCATGCCTGAGATTCCCATATTCTTGGGGAGTAGAGAAAAAATCCAAGGCTAAGAGTCTATATTACCCAAGGGAAAGATGTTGAAATGTGGTTTCCATGGGGTTCTCTACAAAAATATAAGAAGAAAGGATAGATGATCTAGTAGAAGCTAAATCCTTCCACAACAAAAAAATTTTGTGGAATGGTACAGGGCCCTACATAGATATAAAGGATAATTGTGCCCAAGGTGTAGACACCTAAATCTATCCAATGATAACCTCTAATTAGGGCTTTGACCAATTTCCACCTAAAGTGAAAAATTTGGCCTAAAAACACTAAAACATGCTAAATGATGTAAAACTAACATATTCAAGTGCTGACTTTGGCCAAGGTAACCCTAAATGGGGCAATGCAATTCATGGGATAGCTAACTTTGATTAGATCATTTTGATTTGAAAGGCCAATTTTGCACCTAGGTGCTCTAGATTGCTCTTTCCTATCAAATCTTATACATGAGACATGTGCCTATGTTATTTGGTATTGGTAACATCCTAAACGGGATAATGGTTCCAACACATCTGATATGAGCTTCTAATTTCAATCCAATCAAATTTGGACCATTAACAAGGCATTATAAATAATTTAGGTAAATTTTGCATAAAGTGCTTAATCATGATTAAGAGCTAATTAAACCAAATTAGAGCCTAATCAAGAAATGCATAGAAATTTGTTGAATAATTTGTTCTGGAAATGAATATTGAATATCTGCATCATCAGGTGATCTCATTTCTTAGGAATATATCCCTAGGCCACAAATACCACAAATATTAGGATTCATGATCTCCATGCCTCATCAATGCCTTCCATGATTCCCTCCATGCTTCTTAATTTCCCCTTCTCCCAATGTCATGATGAGGATAATTATAAAATTAATTAAAAAAATTGAATTAATCCTTAACCACACATCTCAATCTGAGGATGAATTGTTCAAGTTGATTATAGACATTCTAAAAAATCTATAAATAGAGAGGTCATGAACATAATTTTTAAGCTTAATTTGTGAAAAGATATAATGCAGGATTGGTTACAAAAGCTTCATGAAATTAGTGTTACCATGCCAAATTGATTCCAAGCCAAGTCAAGCCACAATCCAAAGGTGCCAAGGAGAGATGGAGTTAGCCAAACTTCTATTGATGAGAACTTCATGAGAAAAAAGATGAGCAAGCCACTATAACAAGCATTTTGGAGCATCCGAGAAAGGTAAAAAGGGTTTCTTTTGCATTTTATTTGTGTTGTTTATTCATGTTTGTTAACTAATCTCTCCCTAGTGTTTAGGCCTAGAGATTTTATGCTAGTTTGTGTGTTTCTTTCATTTTGTTTTCATTTTGGAACTAACACCATACTAACCATCCTCTCTTTAGTCAAATTCCTAGATCACATATGGCATGCTTGGTGGGACTAGATGCATATCACACCTGAAGAAGATCATTTTGTGACTTTAAAATATTCATTTAGACCCTTCAAACTCTTATAAATTGATATTATAACTTTATTTTGCCATTTTTGTTTAACATAGTTTTACGTAGTAACTGACATCGACAAATAAGACCAACATTGGTTGCATATCTTAACTAACATTGGTTAGCAAAATTGAAATCAATTATATACTTGTTGTTGGTCAATTGGTATAACCAATGTCAGTTATATAACTGACATTGGTTAGAAAATATAACCATCATCGGTTACATAAATCAATGTCAGTCACTACGTTTTTCTTAAAATACAGACTCAAGAGCTCTTTTTCTAAAATTTATTATTTCAAACCAAAAAGAGTTTCAAAGCTAAGGGGCATGCTAACATTTTTGCTACAGGACTAAGCTTGACATTTGCTAGAAACATTTTTAGATCACATTTTGCATGCTTAAAAATCAATTAGGAATTTTTTTTGGTGTTTAATGAAAAATTTAGATGTTTAGATGAATGTTTTCAAAGTTCACAATCTTAAGACCAAGGGGTCAAATAAAAACCACCAAATCTTTCATTTGGGCTTAAAATTAAACACACTTGTCAATTTTTCTTTGAAATAGTTGTTTAATCAGATTTTGTTTAGAAAAAAGAGGGATGTCACATGTATGCTCTTTCATTTTTCCCTTTTAGGGAACCCTTGGAATCAAAATCACCATTCCTATTATAACTATCCTAGTCCAAGGCTTAGAAAGAAAGTCATCTAAAGCACTCCCCAAAAACTTGCTAAAATTTGGGTGAGCTTTAAAATGACCTTAAAGTCTTTCTACTTTCATGATTTCTTTATTTTTATGCAAACTTGGCTTGCGAGGGGGACTTCATCACCTCTTATGATTTCCTTAGTGAAACTTTAACTGAGGGTTTCACCTCTCGACTTTGACTTCATTTGGCTCCTTATTGGAGTTGCACATAAGATGTAGTGGTATTTTGGACATCACACTACACTGAGCAAAAAATAGGATGCAGTGGTTGTAAAAAGGACTAGAAATTTTTGCAACAAGCTAAGTGATATGAACCCAAAATCTATGCTTTTATTTTCATTATTTGGCATAAAAGTCATTATGCAATTGATTCCTATATTATGCTCAAAAACTTGTTGTATCTTAGACAAATCCCCACTTGTCATGGAAGTATTATTAGTGAAAGGTCCATGTAATAGTATTTTCATTTGAGAGAATGGGGGTGTAAAAAACCTAATATATAATGTGCATTTACTTTCAGATGAACACTTAAAATCCTCTCAAATGATGTATATTGATGGATTCCAATAATACCAAGCAACCTTGTCAGTTTAGGATCTAAGAGTGATTAATTAGTTGGTATTGTCCTAGATTAGGGTCTTTTTTGAAGTCAAAACTTGGTGTAAACAAACAATCCAAACCAAACACATGGTCCTAATTTTGCTTTGAACAAGGAGGAATTATGTTGCCCATGTAAAATCATCAATTTGCCTTGTTAAAAGTTCATTAAAATCTTGAGAGTCATATTATACATTTTGGCATATTTATGCTACCTAATTGAGTCTAAACCTTTACCAAAGTTGTTTGAGTCCTTCACTTATAATCTAAATTCAAAATTACACATTTGCAAGTTCATAAGGTTGATGTGTTAAGTGGGTTCACCATTTGCACTAAACTTAAGGGAACTTAGTTTTAATTTCTAATTTGGGTTGAAGGCCATTTAAGACTCATAATCATTATCACCATTTGATAGACTTAAGCTATTTTTTGCTAAACACTTTCACTTTAAGTCTATGCACCACAACATTTTGAGTTAAGAAATGTAGTGTTATGCTATCAAAAATATTGGAAAACGTCTTTGACTTAGAGGGTTTTTGAAGCAAACCTTTTTTGTTGTACCTTTTGGGTAGTATAACATTGTTACACTACCCAAAACATTTTGAATATTGTTTCATAGACCCCCTTGCATAGAGTTTCAAATTTGTTCCTATATTTTTAGACCAATCCAAATGTACTTTTGTGATCTTCTATCTAAAATAGTTACACTATTCACTTTTGTCTAGCTTGTTTGTAAAAAAAATCAAGTTTTATACCATTTTTTGTGAGAAAATAAACTATTTCTAAAGTGCCTTTTGTTTCATACCTTATACCTAGTTTATCAAGTTCAGGTCCAAGAATCAAATGCCTAGTGTTTTTTAGAAGTGTTTCAAATCTATTAGATTAAAACTTTCATCTATTTAGAAGTCTAGATTTTGACGTAATTTTGCCAAGAGTCCTATCGCATGCCTTGGTTGAGCCTATCTTTTGACACCGTGTTTGGCCAAAAGAACTAAAAACTTTTAAATTCCTAGATTAGATTGATTTGAAACACTTTGACCTTAGAGTTTGGCATTTTGATTTTTGGTCCATTTACTTGATTATTTTTGTGTGAATAGTGAAATTTTAGATACTTCATGCTAGCTTGTTTCCTCAAAAATCTTTGCATAAACATTTTGATCCTTTTGACAAATCTAGACCGAGTTGGAACATCATCTATTTTAGACATTCTATCCTTTCTAGAGTTTGTATAACTCTTTGACATTTTATCAAAAAGCGTTGACTATGGATCCTAACATGTATTCATACACTTGTAGTAGACTCATGTACAATCTAGGGATTACTAATGTGGTGGTGTAGGAAGAAATGGTACAAGACCCCTATGTAGATAATATTATTTATGAGATAGATTCTTATCCCTCTTATAATACTCAATCAGAGGCACAAAACCAAGATCTATTGGCTAACTATCTGGTTAACACATCAACTTATTTAAAATAATACCAAGAGAAAACTTCACAATACCTAGATATAATTCCTATAGTGGACAAGCCAGTTCTCCAATAGTCATATTCTACTAATACAGCTTCCACATATGATCCATTTTTGTTTGAGTGACATTTGTTAGAGAATAAATATGAGATTTTGGTTAGAGCCATAGAGGTAGGGGAAAATTTTATAGTAAAATTCCCCCATGAAAATTTACCAAGCCTAGTAAGAGTGCCCCACAATAACATTTATGATCAACAGGCTTCTTCTAGTAATCCTATGGCTCTAGTCCAAACAATGTATCAAGATCCTAATATATCTTATCAAGGAAAAAAAATCATGGAAGATCACTTTAACCAAATGTAGATAGTATATCAAACCTACCTAAATCTAACATGTGATTTCAATCAGATGAACATGGTGAGTAAGCCTATCATTGACCTAGTTCCTTCAACAGGAGTGCTGATAGAGTTAACTAGAAAAGAGAATTTGAATTAAAACCCATTTTTAAAAACTAATTTGATAGATAACTTGATGCATATGCCTATTATTGAAGAAGTGTCTTTAGTGTCCACATAATAGTGAACTAAATGTAGTAGATAATGTGCAAACAATGTCCAATCCTGATCAAAGTTATACTAATGCACAAAAAAGTAGCCAACAACATGTGCTTGTAGTTAATCCTATGAATAGATCATCATACCAAGGAATAATATTTTTTACACCCCAACCTCAATCAACTGCTTCTTCAAGTGTACAACCTATGGGATTAGGTAATCAAGTAATGACCAATGTCACACCTCAATGATAGAATGTGACAAATCCTACTCCTCCTCAATAAGTAATGAGTATTAATCCATAAAAACAAGCACAATATAGTGTATCAACACAATAGAGTATAAATACATTACCACCTCAATACGTGGAAACTAATGTTCTACCTCACTAGGTAATGATGAACATACCTCTTTAGTCACAGACTAATATGCCAATCTAAAACCAAGTAATGACTAGTCAATAATGTACAAATATTAGTTAGTGATAGATGCCAAATTCGCAACTTCCTTTCACTTCTTCATGTAGATTAGTGAAATAAGGAGGTCCCCATGTTTGTAAAGTACCTACTAGACAACTGTTGGTTCAAAATATGCCACAAATTTAGAGATAGGTTCTTGGACCACAAGTTCCCACTCAACAAAAATGTTTGATTTGTTGGCAGCATGTCCCTTTTCAACCATAGTAGGCATATTATAGTTATATCCCTCTATCCCAACCAACAAATCCTCCAAGTCAAACCTTTATCACCAACCCAAACTAGAATATCGCATAAATAAATGTGTAATTTCAAGTACATCCTAATCCATGTATGCATATTCCTGGTCCATTCCCCAACCAAACCAATGTATCCTAATAGATGTATCCATCATACCCTAGTTAAATTATCCCACTTATGACCTCCCAACCATCTATCCAAACCAATGTTCTCCCTCAAACCATTGTTCCTACTAGTTTCCTATCCTAAGAATTGTAATAGATGAAGGATGCAATTACTACCATTTAGGCTAAGAAATAAACTAAAATGTTTAAATTAGATGATGTATGTTCCTATTTATTTAATATGCAATATTTTTAGATACCATTTCCTCTAGGATATGAACCACTAAAATTTGATAAGTACAATGGGAAAGGTGACCCTAAGGCTCATTTAACTAAATTTTTTGTCACATGTCAACCAGTCACATATAATGACATATACCTTTTGTTTTTATTTCTAATGATATTGGATAAACAAGCCTTGGAGTGGTTTTTGAAGTTTCCCAAAAATTTAGTAATGGATTTTAATGATCTTTCAAATAAGTTTGTGCCGAACTTTTCCTATAATCTCGAGCATGAGATCTCATTAGTGGACATAATGTAAGTAAATCAAAAAGATGATGAGAGTTTTATAGTGATGGAGAGCCCTTAAAAGCTAATTTACCCATAGTTTACTAGATAAATAATTAGCCACTGTGTTTACCAAAAATTTGCATAATGAGATAGCTTATCATTTGGAATTATAATGTGTGCATACATTTAAAGAGATCATTGATAAAGGTTTGTTGATCAAGTTGGCACTCATCAAAAAAGGAGTCATAAAGCTTAATTTAACTAATGAAAATTAAGGTACAAATTATGTAAATGACTAAAATCAACATCCCATTCAAGTACCAACATCACAATCAACATAGGCCAATAACCCAAAAAGACCAAATAAATTCAATCATAATAGAAACATTGTAAGAAATGGAGTAACTAAATCATACCATGTCCAAATGGTGAAAAAATAATTTACACCACCTTTTTATCTTACTCCTACCTTTTAACCTCTTCAACCAACACCACAAACACAACAACCTTTACCATTACAAACCCCTCCTAAAAGAACTATGCCTGCATGTCATGTCTTTAGTGACCTAGGAGAACCTATTAAGTCTATATTTTGTAAGCTTGTTATCACCAATATGATTAGTTGGCCTATACCAAAGCATTATCGACAAGGCATTCCTTATCCTGATTAGTACTGTGAAAATGAATTCTATGACTATCATCAGGTCAATGAACATAATCTACAAAGATGTGTTAAAATCAAGCATTTAATGGAGAATATGTTGGAGAATAGGGAGATAACATTGGATAATGGTGTTTTCACTTCTAATTAAACTCTTGGGATTTATCAAAACCCCTTTCCATGACATGATAATTAGTAGTATTAAAATAATTAGCAACAACAACAATAGCCAGTGCAACAACAAAATCAATAGTATAAAAATAAAATGCTAAACCAATAGAATCAACAAAATCACTAGAACCCATAATGAGAGAACAATGGTCAAAACCAATGTTATAATGGTAATAAATAACAAACATACCATGTAGTTTCATATGACTATAATAGGGTTATAGGTCATATTGTAGGGAGTAGCATTAATACCATCTCCATTAATCCTAGACCAAGTACTAATAAACCTAGACCATTGATAAACAACAAAATTCAACAAAATTACATGGATAATCCTTATTTGACCTATAAATTCATATAATCAAACCATAAAAATAGGACTTCCTCTTTTGGACCTTATATTGACAACTCATCCTTGCCACGTGACCACATGTGAGTGCATCAGCAACCAAGACTTGTTATGTCTAGTCACACACCACTCCCAACATTGGTTAGTAATTATGGTCTAGTATTTAATCTTGATTGTAGAATCACAACTCAAAGGTCAAATATTAATATCCTCAACCCATAACCATCCAACACTTTGCCTCTCATCCAACCAACCATTTAACCTTAGAATAAACCATTCACTACTGACCAAGATAAGAAGTTTGATATTATGGAACAATTACAGAAGAGACCAGTACAAATTTATATTTTAGATTTTTTATGAGCATTAATAATCCATAAGAACATTTTAAATGATTTTTTGAACCAATACACTATTTATAGTGACATATCCATTGATAAAATCCAAGCTTTGGTTAGACACCTAGCTTTAGCCCAACAAGTCACACCGAAGTGATATGTCTTCCCTTGGCCTTCTCTATAATAATCCATTATACATAGAAGTTTATATTATATGGCATAAATTAAAATTTGTCCTTATAGATAATGGATTTGAACTCAACATAGTGTATTTAAAGCTCATTAATCTTCTTGGGTACATAATGGTAGATCTCTAGCCAAAAACAATAACTATCAAAGCCTATGATAATCAAGAAAGAGAATCACAAGGCACCAATATTTTTCTAGTTATAATTGGGCCTTTGACCCATGATACACTTTTCCATGTGCTTGATATTGAGTTATCATACAATATGCTTCGAAGAAGGCCTTGGTTATATGAGATTCATGTAGTCCTATCAATGTTGCACCAATGTATCAAGTTTTCCCACTCAGGGATGGAAGTTAATATTTCAAGAGACTTACACCCATATGAACACTACAAACATATTGAGGCCAAATTTCAAATCTATAACTATCAATACATCATGAATCTAATCTCCAATCAGGATGAAGGAAAGGCTATACTTATTGATCCTTTACTAAATAATTACATATATCCTAATACCTTGGATTCTCTTTCCCACATGCCACCTCCTAACGCTTCTAATCATCTCATCATTTTTCATAATGGACTAGGAGAGTAGTCACCCATGATACATTTCATATTGTCATTCTTCCTCAAAATCCAAAAACCTTTGGGCAACCTAAAGTCACCCCACATATGCATTGGAAACAAAAGAACAAAGATAAATGACCTATCATATTTGTACCAGCATCTAGCCTAGAACTTGACCCTCTTGAATGGGATGAATCATGGTTATACAATGACAACCAAGCTAATTGTTATAAAAATACAAAGTATCATATTCCCTATAGGATCATAGACCATGATAATTATCAAGGAAGGGGCCTCAAACTAAATTAGAAAGGAACCATTGAGCCATTTTTTATGACCAAGTATGGAAGACCTTAAGGACTTAGATTTAAACCACCTAGGGGTGACCCCAAATATCTTATTCAAAATCCATCACCAAAAACTAGTGATGATGATGCTGACAAAAAAGTAGAGTCTAATCATGGTCTCACCTTTGATAATCTAGATTAAAAAAAACATGTTTGATAATAATACCATTTTTTACCCTTACCCTAACCATTCATCACAACCCATTTCCATTATGTTATCCCTAACTGATAGATTGGGACCAACAAGAATCTAGTCTCTTGATTGATGAGTTCCAGAATGATGAGGCATTCTATGAATTTTTAGGCCTTAGAGACAATTTTCCATTGGTAGATCACAAATCAAGATTGTTAATCACACTAGATCCTGTAGCCTATTTTGGAGAGCAAGTGAACACCCTTAGCAAAAAAAAGTAAAACATTGAGGTCCCAAAGTGAAAACCTCATTGAGGTGCTTTTTGATTAGGAAAAAAGTAAAGATAAAGGCTAGTCTACTAGTGAAAACTTATTTTAGGCACCATTAGATGGGAGTTTTTATTCTTCTACAAATTTAGACTAGGAGACCACCAACGATGGACTTGTCTATGGAGTCAAGTTAAAATTTGAGAAACAATAAGTATTTGATCAAATTCTTTAAGAACGTATGAATATTTTTTTCACATGGCTAGATCTCCCATTAGGGGACTCAAATTCATCATGATTAGGAGAAGTTGAAGAGCAAGTCATAATGGAGGAACCTAACATAGATCAATAGTTCAAGTCATTGCCTACTATCCTAGAAGATGGTTCAACCTTTCTAGTTGAAGATACAATAGAGGTAAATATCAAGACTCCATCAGATCTGAAATATATAAAATTAGGCACGTCCCTCAAT
Organism: Torreya grandis; assembly: GCA_037957365.1. Taxonomy (NCBI): domain Eukaryota; kingdom Viridiplantae; phylum Streptophyta; class Pinopsida; order Cupressales; family Taxaceae; genus Torreya; species Torreya grandis. The sequence continues at coordinate 895,431 of JARHVA010003878.1, read as the reverse complement.
GAGGAGGAACATGACATCTTTACTACTCTATTGAGAGAATTTATAGATATCTTTACATGATATTCTAACATGCCAGGTTTAAACCACACCTTGGTTCTGCACCACCTTATGGTTAATCTTGATGCCAAACTAGTAAAACAAAAGTTATGTAAGATGCATCCTCACATTTTTGTATTGGTAAAGAAAGAGTTGGAAAAACTCTTAGAAGTAGGATGTATCTGATCTATTGATTACTCAGAATGGATCTCTAATGTGGTACCTATTAGAAAAAAGCTAGAAGGGATTAGAATTTGTATTATTTTTTGAGACATTAACAAAGATTTTCTTAAAGATGATTTTCCCTTGCCTAATATTGACATGATCATCAACTCCATGACTAGTTATGAAATGCTTTCACTCATGGATGGCTTTTTAGGATACAACTAGATTAGAATAGCACTAGAAGACCAACATAAAAGTGTTTACCACTCCATGGGGAAATTTTGTTATCAGGCAATGCCATTTGGCCTTAAGAATGCTAGAGATACATATAAAAGGGCCATGACTTTTTAGTTGGTTTAGAAGGGCTAGGGTAGAATACCAAAGAAGGGGTTATAAGTTTTAGTTTGGTTCCCTTACCTTTTTCTTGACCTCTAATAGAAGGTTCCAAAATTAGAGGTTTGGTGGATGGAGTTATACTCCCTTGTGAGCTAGCTTCCAAAGAGAGAGTGGATGTTTTTATAATAGGGAAAGTAGGTGTGGTATCCTCTAATGGAGGTGTGGGTACAATGGCTTGCTTTGTTTGGGTGTCCAAAGGAATAGAAAGTAATTTATTCCCTTCTATTAGGGGAAGGGGAAAGAGGTGGTTGAGGTAATGTTTTCTTCAACAATAGGTTCATCAATAACCATATTAATAGTATGTGCCTCATGATATGGGTCTAAGTTATTGTCATGGTCAGGGGTAAAAGGAGCATGATTAGGATAAGGCTTTTGGAATATGTCAAGGGCATGGTTTAGTGGTGCATAGGGATTGTCCAATGTAAGCTTGCATTTATTAATAAGGGATTGGAAAAGGTATTTGGAGGTGTTTCACCTATTGATGTCATGTCTTATGACTTGATGAAAGGCACAATGGTCATTCTCACTATACCACCCTGATATGGGGTGAGAAGCATCAAACTGTTGGGGTGGTTTAAATGGTGGAAGTTGGATGATATTGGATTTTAGTAACTTTTACAAAATAGAAGGATATGGCTCCCTAATTGGAGTTAATTTCTTATGATTATTTCAATTGGCTTTGGTTTGAATAATTACAGGGGTTGAATGTTTGGTTCCTTGGGTTCTATTGGTTAGTAAATGGTGGTGGTGTAGATTTGAGGATAATGGCATTAGTATTTGCTTTATTTTTAGTGTTGGGATTGGTTTGGTTATTTGGTTTGGAAGAAAAGGGCTCATTGAGTTTATAATCTAGGTTCTTACTTTTCAACTTTAGCCTTCCCTCATCAATGACTTTGCTATCTAGTTTTTGAGCCATGGTAAAAAATTCATCAAAGGTCCAAAATCTTTGGACATGCAATGTGTATGAAATATGTTTTGCACATACCTAGCTGAAGATATATATAAGCTCAATTTAAGGCAATGAAAAGGAATGTTGGTTAATTAGGTTCCTTTAATGAGCCATAAAATTAGCAATAGATTCATCTTCAAATTACCAAATGGAGTAGAGTTTGGTAATAGAAACTTTCTTAGATATATTGATCAAAAAGTGATCCAAGAAGTTTTGGGATAATTAGGGGAAAGAGATGATGGAATGATTGGGAATGACACTATACCAATCCAATGATGGTTTGGATAATAACATAGGAAAGGTAAAAATTAGAAGAGAATCATCATGGGCAATAAAGTAGTAGGAATGCCTAAATGTTATTAAAATTTATTGAGGGTATTCCTTACTATTAAACATGGTAAATTTTGGAAGTTTCCATTAGGCTGGGTAAGGTCTGATGGAAACCAAAGGGTGAATAGGCTCATTGTAGATTTGATCATAAAATAGGAGATTATGGGCTCTAGATATGGATGACTCAAGGGTAGTCATCTTATCCATGATCAACTTCATGAAATAGACTTGAGGTTATTTGGATGTGTAGTTATATGGTATGTTTTTTTGAGGTTGGGCAATGTGTGAATAACTAGTAGATGGTTAAGACAACTCCATGTATTGGTATGTGGTCCTTGGATGTTGGGTGGAAGATATATATTGTTATGTGGATGTTAATTTTTGGGTAGAGGTGGATGGTTTGGTACAAGGCATATACCTTTGTGCATTATAGAGATAACTAAAGGTTGTTTGTTGGGTAGAAGTGATAGTTGGGTTAGTGGCTGATGGAAGGGTGGTGATTCTAATGTTAATAAATGGTAACGTGGAGGGTATGGACACTATAATGCTTATAATTAGAGTAGTGTTTGATGGATTTGAGGTAACTGAAGGAAGATAGTTGGTTCTATAGGTAGGCATTCCTATTGTGATGGAGTGATTAGTAGGAGGCACAAGGGTAGTGGTGGTTTGGGTTAGTGGGTTAGTTTTGAGGGATTTTATGGTTAATGATAACATTTGGTAAACTTTAAGTTGAGTAGTTACCATGGTGGTGGAGGTGTTCCCCACAATATGGAGAGGCATGCCATAAGGTAGATCCATGGGTGGGGTTGAAATTGAGTTTTGGTAAGATGTGGTTGTTATGTAGTGTTGTAAGGCTACATGGTTGTTGTTTAGGAAAGTACTAAAATCTACATCTCCTAGGACTACCTAAGTAGGACTTATTAGAGAGTGCAGGGAGTTTATGGGTTTAGAAGTGTGTTTAATGGATGAATAGGTGGAAGTTGGTGATGGTTGATTTGGTGGTGGGTTTTGTTCCTCGAGGTCCTTTTGCTATTGGTGAGTGAGAACCATATGAGAAGGTATGAAAGGTTGATACATTCTCACACCTCAAAAAAAGAGAAATAAAAAAAGATTCAAGAAAAATAATGCATTCATTAAGAGTGCATTAAATTCTAGGATTTTTTTATCTCTCTTTTGGCTTATGCCTTAAAAAAGTGTGAAGAGGAGATTGGCTTGAATAGGTCCTAAACAACGTAATCTATGTTTGGTTTTTGGTTTATGTTTAGGCACTTAATAATAATTATATATTAGATCAAGTATGTTTCTTGGTTCTTGGGGATTTCTCTCCTCACTTCATGATCCCATATCTAGTGTGAGTTCTTAGCCAAAATATATTGATTACTAGAGTTTATACTCAACTAGATAGCTGATTTGGTTATCCCTTGGTGATCAAATCTAAGTACGATAACTGGGAAAGGGTAAGGTGATATTATAAGTGATGAAATAATAGTTGAGTCTTATCTCAAGTGAGTTTTATGTTTTTTTTTGTTCAATTGGATTGGTTTTGTAACATTTGTGAACTATGGTTAATTTTCTTTGCTTAATTAATCTAGGTGAATTAAAAATAAGTAAGCAAACAATGGATGTAAGGTTTATTTTAAGTCCAAAATAAAATTTCATATTTATTTAAATACATACAAAATATTTAAATTCAAGATGAAAATTCAAGTCCTAATACTAGGATGATTACTCTTTTTATTTATTTTTAAAAATGCAATGTAAATAGAGTTTAACTTTTTTTAAACAAAAATACAACTAAAACTTTCATTTTTGTTTTTTATTAAGAAAGAAGAAAACCTTAATTTTACTATAATGAAACTAAATTACTATCACTAATGAAATTATAAATTTTATTAAACATCTATGAAACCAAGAAAACTCAATGGTCACACTGGGTGTGCCAAAATGTTCTTATCTATTTTTTGCTTTTTCATAAGTATGAATGAAAAAAACTAGTGGAGAAGGGTGTGTAGAAGAATACCTATTGAATGCACACATTTTGAATATATAATCTGTCATAAATAATCCTTGGCTAGGGAATAATGACCTATAATTATAAATTACTATGAAAAAACTTATTGGTTGGACAAGTAGTTGGATGGATTGCCTAGAATGAGCTAGATCCTAGAAGTGAAATCTTTATAAGAGGTTGTCAATCCACCTTCTTTAAAAACTTAAGTTGGTAAATTTTTAAAAAAAAGAAAATCATAAAATGAAATAAAATTGAAACTAATAATAGTAAATAACATAAAATTAATTAATAAAACTAAATGCTTTGCTTATATTGCTAAAATAAAACAACTAGTTTAAATAATGCTACTGTTGAAAATTGGTTAAAACAAAGTTGTGGTTTTTGGTTTGGCTTGATTTTATAAAGGTAAAAATAATTATTTTATTGGTGTTGGGAAATGTTTTTTATTGTGAAGGTAAATATTTTCAAAAAAACAAGAGAGATAAATGGTCAAAAAGAGGGCCAAGAAGGCAAAGGGGCAAATGGTCAAAATGAGGCCAAGAAGGCAAAGGGGTAAAGGGTGAGCAAGAGGGAAAAGAGATATGGGTAAGAGGATAAAATTAAAAGAGGGTAAGGAAGAAATAAAGTGAAATAATAAGTCCAAATGGAAATTAATAAAGAGATTAAGATAGCTAAATAATAAGATTGTCTCAATTCTTGAAGATATTTGTTGACGAAGATTGGCCTGTTAAAGATCCTTGATGATTTTGGTAGAGTTTAATTGGTTATTAATTTTTACTCCAAGAAGTGAATGAATTAAAAAATTATAAACTCCTTCAAAAACCTAAAAAATATCTTAATAAAAAGACTAACTTTCCACTTAACCTTGGGTGAGGGAGAAGGGGGTATTTATAGAATTTGTTGTGAAGAATCATGCCAAAAGAGGAATAGTAGAAGTATGGAACCATTTTACATGTGGTGAATGAATGATTAAAATATGAGGTTGGTGGGGATTCCCATTTGGGTTGATGAGTCTCCCATTTGGGTTAAAAATTCAAAAATACGTGCCCTTTGTCTTTCCCAAAGAACTAAAGTGGTAGGTATCTCATTTTGAAGAATAAATTAATGTGTGAAGGAAAAATAAATGTTTAATGATGGCCTCTTAAAGGTAAATTCACCATATTTTAATGGGGGTCCTTGTGATGCTTAAATGAGGTCATTAGCACCTTGGGAAAGGATCCCAAGTGGGGTATAATGTCCTACATCAAACCACCTCACTTCTAACTCATGTCACTTTCTATGTCATATTCCATGTCACTTACCATATCACTTTACATGTCATATGCCATTTCATTTTCCATGTCACATTATAGGTCACTTACCATGTCACATGCCATGTCATCATGAATAGTGATAGTGGGTCCCATAGTGAATAGTGATAGTGAATAGAACTTTCAAATAGTAGTTTTGAGTAGTACTATATGAATAGGAGAATAGTTATTTGGTTAGTTTAAGAGGGTTTGGTTAAGGATTAAAAAGGTTTAGGGGGTCTTGAGGCATTTAGTCATTGAAAACTATAAGTGTGTAGTTTTATAGTGTCTACACAAGGACACTTATAAAGATGATATAATTAGTTATAAATGTATGACAATATCATATAGGTCAAACCATGTAAGGATAAGATCTACACATGTCAATTCAAGTCATCAAAGTTATGCAATGTGGCCTAAAAATCTTTTTCTTGGATAGAAAACTACCTTCATGATTAGGCATATTTGAGTGACTTGTAACTGATCTAAGATAGTTTAAATAATTATAATGGAAGGGGAGGCTCTCATACATGCCTCTACATGCATTGGTTGCATGACTAGTCTTTTTAAATCACCTAAAAAAGAGCCATCATCATCTATTATCCTAAAAATCTCCCTTCCATGCACCTTGCACATTTAACTTTCAAATTGGTTTTAGTTTTCCATGAAAATCTATGGGATGGAGTGAATGACAAGTTTCAAGACCCTCCATGGCCTTGGAATCATCAAGAAATCTTTAAAATCACTTTACTTGAATATTTCTTCCCTTCTCTCTAGCTTGCCCAACATGCCAAATTTGACTGGCTAAAAGTAAGGGACTAGTTGAAGCATTTAGGCATTATTTTAGGACATGATATAAACATTAGGAGTTATCAAAAATCTCAATATTTCCATTAAACTTTGTTTCATCTCCTAAATATATAGCCTGCACAACACATAAAATAGTGAAAAAATCCTATTTTTTAATCCATCTATACAAATCCATACATCTATATATCATGTGAGGGAGCTTAAGGGAGTTATTTTCTAGTTCCAATAGGTTTCCTGATCAAACTATGCCCTTAGATTAGCTTTACAATTCAATTTTCATGAATTGGTCATAATCAAGGTTTAGCAAGGGTTTTAGGTCTATCTTTGGTCTTAAGGATGATTCATAAAACCTTGACATATAAGTTGATATCCAATTCCACAAATTGGTTTTTCAAGACCTTCACTAACTTCTCTGGTCACCATACAAAGCCTCTTGAAAGATATGAGCATTGAAACTTGACCTATCATGCTTGTTCTTGCCCTTTTTACATACTTGAGATGATTCTTGAGCCAAAAGTGACTTTTTTGATGATTTCCTTGACTTACAAAGGATTTAACACATCTATGGCTATCCCATGAACATGTCTCAATATGTTATAATTTCTAACTTATGTGAAAATGTAATAGACCCCCGACTTGGGCATTAGGCCTAGTGTTGCTCAATAGGCCTATTTATAGTTTGAAGTGTAAAATGACCTTTTTGAGGATATCCATGCATTATATTATCTTATAAACATCAAATTTCATCCTAAAAATACCATGTAATGATTTATAATGCATATCTCATGCTAAAATGGAGAATGTCATCTCATTAGGCTTTAGGTCCCCTCAAGGCTTATAACTCTATATACAACCTTTGATGGTTAGATTTAAATGTTAAGATCCATACTCCTATGAGGTATTTTAAACATTATTTTAGATATGTTAAAACTTTATACTCCTCCATTCTCCATCTAGATAGCTCTTGTTCATATTTCTCCACCATATTCCTCAGATTTTACTAGTTTTGCTCAATGGGAAGTACGCCTTGTCTAATAAAAAATAGGGTATAATTCCCATATTTTCATTAAAAAAAAAATTTAATAGGATTATTTAAGCTCTAAAGGTTCCATATACAAATTTCCAACCCATGGTGACAAGTATAGACCTCCAAATTTCCCAAATCTCTCAAATAGACTTTGTAAAAGCAGACTGTTTGCAAGGTTATTATAGGGGATTGTGTTTACATCTTTTGATACCCCTTTTTTATTATTAATCAATTATGGTGATGTTAAAAATTTATTCCAAATTTATTTAATATGTTTTTATATCTGCTCATAATTCAATCTCCTCGTAAGTCCTTTAAACTCTTATCTAGGTGGCTGCTTGACCCAAATTCCTGAATGTGCCTCCCCTAGATGGTAACCTTGTAGGTTGTTTTTCATGTTATATGCCTTATAAATAGTGTATATTCTATCATAAAATCATTTTAAGGTAATTTTAATTTTTTTTTACCATTTATTATTTCTACTTACTTTCACATGCACTTTAAACCCATAAATAGGGTCCTCCTTGTTATGACTGAGACAACTACTTTTTAGGCCTGTTACCTGTGGGTGTTGATATCCCTATAAAATTGATCCTAGTGTATATAGAACATTTTAAAAATATTATAAATTTCCCCTATTAATATCTCTTTTTAATTTTCTTTTATTTCCTATTGGGACTCAAAATAATGTCCATCTTGTTTGATTCATGCTTAGACTAAGAGATGATGCTTGTTATAGGTTTCTTACTCCTTAGGGTTTGAGTTAAGTTGTGAAAATCATATAATATAAAAAATTTAAAGTAAAAAAACATTTATACTTATCCAATGTCACCCTATATGGACCAAAAACTGTCTAAAGTACAAATTAGCATGTTAGTTGTAGGTGTGTGCTTCCCTACTTGTGTATAGACTAGGAACATACTTAGGGTTGAAAACACCCATTATGAATAATTTTTATGAATTTTATACTAAAAAAAATTACTATAATACTATATAAACACTCCCTCGTGATTTCAAAAGTCAATTCACAACCTTTGGATGGCAAAGGTCTCATTTGGATTCATAACCCTGTAGATCGTGTTGGGAAATTTTAGTGTTTTTGGGGTCAATTTTAGACCTTTTAAGTACCACTTTCTCTTCAAAATATACCATTAATTTTTTTAATATGTATTTCCCTATATTATTTATATCACATTAACCTGATTATATATCATGAACTCTTGATAACTATGTTATATGCCCTCTTGAAAAAGCTTTTGGCCTCTATTTTCCACTTTCAGGGAAAATGAACCAAACTCAGTCATTGTCTTGAAAAGGACTTTTTACCTTGTTATTTCAATACATATGGAACTTTATGATTCCATAACACATATAAATACACTTATATAAATATTTGAGTATTATAAACATGTCAATCATTTTCACTCTCAAGGATGATGTCATGAATGGTCTTTATTGGTGTGAATGAGTTGAAGGTGGATAATGAGAATAGGAAAGAGCAACCAAGGTATGTAAAACACATTATGGTATCTTAAACTAATTTAAAACTTATAAATAATGTTTATTAAACCAATAACACCTTTAAATTAACTCTAACACATCTTTTCCAATGTGAAAACCATTTGTATATATCTAGAACAAGATAGGCAAGAGTTTCTCATGATTGGTATAACATGGAGAAGACATAATTTTTTTTTATCAAACTATCAGGTTGTGATACCAAAATTTTTAATTATATGGCCAAAATATTTTTTAAACATGTAAGACACCACTTTATACTCATATGAATCCTCTGCATGCAATCTAAACCTCTCCAAGTGAAGAATTAATTGAAACTATCTATATTGGTTCCTTCTTGAAAATTGAGATGATAATCACCTCAAAACCTAACTAAAAATTAAAAAAATAATTTTATGCATAAGGATACATGTACAAAATCCTCTAGAGAAAATATGAACAATTGGTTTCTATGTAATTTCTCAAACTAAGGCAAAACTTGAAGGGTGCATGGATGAGCAGGCAATTTTAGAAGCTAAACTTCAACTACATGGTTATGAAGCACAATCCACCATTAATAAAAATTATTTTATTTATTTTAAGGCCTTGTACTTTTAAATATACCCCTATGAGCATTTGTATTGAAACCCTTTGTGTTAGTTGTACTAAGCAAAAACCTGCAAGTCACTTGAGTCTGCCAAGAAGAGTGAAAGAGAGAAAACTAGTTTTGAGATAGAAATTCTAGTTTTAAATTTAAAAATGTGTATTTCATTGTGAGTGATTTTTAGAATCACAATTACACATTTTCCAAGAGGCACACTTTCCAAGTACTCCATACAAGTGCCACTTTCTCTTTCTTTTCCAAGAAAATTTAGTTTCTTCTAAACCACCTTCCATATTTTAGTTAAAAATAGTCACTTAAGACCTTTGTGGACAAATGGATCATGAAATCACCCATTTACACTTGCACATTTCCTAGTAAACCTGTACAAAGCATTAAATGCACCTATTAGACCCCTTAAAATGACTCAAAATGATAAATAGACCTAGAGAAATAATGACCAAAGTTATTAAAACGTTAATTGACCTAAAATGACCTATAAAACACCTTATAACAATATATTATACCCCATTATATGCCTAAAAATGAAATTTTTACTAGGGGTGCCCCATTTTGACCTAAAAGTCAAAATTGGTCAACAATGGTATTTGGCAAATAGTTACCTCCTAGTGATCCGTCATGGAACTCTTATAGGATCCTATCCACTTTATTATGTTCTATGCATCAAAAGAGGATTCCATTTATTCTATTATGAAAAGTGCACATTGATAAGAACATAAAGGATAGCTTGTAATTTAAAGTATATACATTGAGATTTATTCAATCCCTATGGGTATGCTTTAGTCTAAAGTAAGATCCTTATGATTTAAATCCATATTATTAAGAAACCTTGGTCTTTTGGTTGGATCTCATGTAGTGTAATAATTGTGTAGTCTTCATTCTTCACATCCTCTACTAATTACTCTTAGATTCTTTTGCCTCATATTGACTTGGTGATTTGGATGTTGATGTTGTATTCCATCACCTTTGTAAACCAAATGAATCTCTTATCACTAATGTCCTTACTAAGTAATAACTCCTTTTTACTTGATTTTGATATCATGAGTTATATCATGTTATTCAAGAGCATATACCTAAATTTCATGATCACTTTATTATCATAATGGTGTACTTCTCTATAATCTATAACACAACTCATAATCCTTGAGCACCTAGATAAATAAAGTGATGGGGTACTATAGTTGATCAATATTATACTGTGCAATAATAATTGATATGCATTTATCTCCACCAAATTCATAAAGTATTAAATACTTATCATACTCTAGGTTTATCAATGTAGGAGCTTATACAATGGCATACTTGATGGCCTTGAAATTAATTCAACCTTCTTGGGTCTAGCTAAATGTAACATTTTTCTTGAGAATTATTATGAGGGGCTGTACCAAAGTTTCCAAACTTGGTACAAACCTTCTAATGAATTTTATGTTTCCTAAGAAGCTTTGGAGACCTTTCTTTTGAACTAGGAGAGGGAGTGATAGAATGGCCTCAACTCATCTAGGAATAATGGAGAGTCCAATTTATATATGATGTGTCTTTATTTAGATATGATGTGCCCTAAAATTTTGCCTTAGTGTACAATAAACATGCACTTTCTTGGTTTAGGTAGATCTTGAATGCTTAGAATTTTTCAAAGACTTACTTTAGGTAACCTAAATGATCTAGTATGCACTTTTAGAAAATAGTTATATCATCATGTTAAACCAAGATGATGCTATTAAGGAGTTCATTGAATTCCATATCCATGTCCCTCTAAAAGTTATCTCTTATGTTTATCAATTCAAATCAATTTTTTTGATATGTAAAGGTACCTCACTTAGTGGTGAATGCATTTATAAACTAATCTCACTCACACAAAGGCACTTGGTTATATCTTAGATAACCATCTAGTAGTGAAAATATTTCTCTGCATATGATTGTTTGTAGATTGTACTCTATTGGTAGATGTTGGTAGTGGTCTTTGATGGAGGATTTGTTTAGGTTCCTAAAGTCTATGCGTAAGTGAATATCTCCATTATTATTGCACACTGGGACTAGATTGGCCACCCATGAGTAATTTTTGATTGGAAATGTTATGCTAGCCTCAATGAGTTTTGAGATATCCTTCATCATCAAGGGATCAAGATTTAGATTAATTATCATCTACTTCTTCCTAACTGGCCTACTGGGCTTGAGATTAATTTTATACTGAGTTAAAGTTGTATCAAACCATTTGAGGTCTTTATATCTCCATGCAAAGATATCATTAGACCTTAATCTTATCTTAATGAATTATTTGACTTCAAATGGGGAACATACCTTACTAGATTTCAAGATCTTGTCATCATATCTAGCCATTGACTTCAATATCTCCTCCTTCATCGTCATGTTTTTCCTCTCACTATTTAGTTAGTTATCAAAAATAAAGATGCAATTTATCATGACTAGCCCCATAAGTAGCTTGCTTCCCTTCAATTGAATGATATGCTCTTAATATTGAGCTTGGATTATGAGTTGATAGTTAGCATAGAAATTAGATTAATTTTGTAGTAATTTGATAATTTTGTCATCTCTCTTGAACACTTGTCAATTATTTGCATTGTCTTAGATAACTAGTGTGACTTTGAGTCTTACAAGCTGCTCAAACTCATTATTCATACTAAAAATAAGTCTATATTGTGCACCTACATTTATGAGCTTTTCAACATCATAATTCTATGCCTATGGTATGGAATGGATAGTAAAATAATCAAACCCTTCAATCATGTCCCATGCCATATGTCTGTAAGCTCGTAACAGGTTATTTTTAGACATGTTTTACACTCTGACCTAATTTATCACCAAATTGATGTCTTTAAAAGATTAAAAAAATTCAATTCCTTTATTATTCACCAATTAGAAACCCTAGATCAGAGCCTCATACTCAAAAACATTGTATGTGTAGCCAAACTATAATATGAATGCATGGAAATATTTTTTCTTTTGATGGGAGACCATTATAATACCAACTCGTATGTTATTCTTGCTTTAAGAACCATCAAATTATAAATACCATATGCCTTGGAGGTATTCTTACACCTTTATAAGGTTAGGTAGTAATATTTCCTCCTCAAGAATATAGTACACTCTTAGCCATATTTCCTTCATATTGTCATATGGATCTCCCTCATAATACTAGCATGACCATTCATCAAGTAATTCATCTATGACCTCTTCAAGGTGTGTGGTGGTCTCATGAAGAATTAAGTTTTATTTTTGGTTGAATGAAGTTTATTTTTCATTATCCATGATAGGAGTGTATGGATCTATGTGACTCTTCAAAATAGGCTCAGCCTTGATGGTCATCTTGGTCCCATATATTATTTTGAGAACATGTGCAACCAAACTGAGGATAGATAATCACCCTTTATAGTGAAATATTAGGAGAGGCATATATCAATGTAAGGGGTTAAGTTAATGAATACAATGTCCTACATAATGGAAAGGCTTGCGCATACATGTAGAGGGAGATTTAGATCCTTGATAATTGCCATAGTTATTACTATTATTCCATCCAATTAGATGACCCCTTTTGAGAAGGGAGACTATGATATGCCTATCATGTCTATGATTTTATTAAGCATGACTGAGCTACTTGTTCCTAAATCTATCATGAAATGTTGTAAAAGATTCTTATTGATAATTAGAGATATGTAGAATGAGGGTGGTTTTCTATTTATAAACACTTCTTCCTTAGGTTGACATAAAATTGTGTGTATAGGAGATTCAATCTATGATGGCTCATAAGGTTGGAAGATTCTTAGGGCATCCTATAATGAATTCCTTTGGGAAGGAATAACAATATCATCTGACATGGAAATGTTTATTCCAGTCTTTTTAATTTTTTCAACTATGTAAATGGGATTTGAGTCCTTTTAATATGTGCCTTTTAAATTATAGACTCTTCTCACATATGTGCACTAATTTGGGGTTGGATTTAATTTTTACATAACTTATTATATTTGTAACAAAGGTTTTATAGGTGCTTTGACTTGGGTATCTATGCACTAGACCTAGGGTGCATAAGTTTAATGCACTAAAGAAGAAGGTTCTTCTACCATTTATCTCCTTCTTAATCTTGTGTTAAAAGCAACTGAATTACTTCTTATGCTTGGATATTCATTCTGATTTACATAATTTAAATCACCCTCCTACTAATTTAAGAGGGTGGATCTATTCTACTTTTATGTGCACACATATGGTTCCTCCCTTGGTTCATATGAAATAAACTCCCTTGGTTGGTATGAAATAAATTGAGGCTATTAAGGATGTGGTGCATTATACAATGTAGGTGACTCATTCATCACTTTGTTCATGCACATGACTTGACCATGTGGTTGATCACTTAGATAACACCATTCATAGTTCTATTCCGTGTTATTTTACATAGGTGCAATATCTCTATAAGTCCTTGAAGTATTGGGATTTGGTGCATAGGGTTGTCTATTATATGTGAGTTAGTTCTAAGTCTACCCAAAATATGTGTAGGGAATCCTATTTGATTGATATTTTTGGTTAAAGGGTTGATAATGTCTAGAATGATGTGATTTCTACCTTTTGAGATAAAATAGATCATTTATAAATCTCTTAAATGAGGACTTAACCTTATTTATTTTTCTCAAAGGCATAGAAGTTTAAGTGATTGGTAGGTTGATAGCAATGGGAATGGGGGATAGAGTTGGAATGGGGGATATGGTAGGTGAAATTATACATTGGGGCTTAGGATATAAGGGTATAGGGGGTCTAAAATTAATATTCCCTATTTGAATTAATAAGTTTTTTATGTTCACAATAACCTAATAGGCATCTATTAGTACTACATCTTGCATATATTAGATCATTATAGACACATCATTACTTAGCACTCTTAAAAAATATAAGAATGTAGTCTTAATATTTGGCCTTTCTAGGTTTGGAACTTAGTCCCAGTCCTCTAGAATATGAATTTGGCATCAATCATCTACTCATAAGTATCCTTATTGATGGTCATGAGTTACTCCATTAGTGACAGGTGGTCACACTTTTATTTAAATTTCCCGCATAGTGTCATACCCAACTCATCCCCATTATGACTAGAACCATGACATAAGTTATGATACCATTGGAGTGATTTATATATGCAATAAAAAATGCATCATGTCTATAAATCAATCCTAGATTGGAGAAGATAGATCATACCTACACATCTAATTGGGAATACATTTGTTAAGTAGGAACATGAACAATGTGGGGATCCACTAGACTCAATTAGGGTATCATTTATCATAATACACTATGCTAAGGAGGGTTACAAAGCCTCCATTCTAACACAATCATATAATAACCCTAAGGGGGTCCTAGGTTTTTATATTTCACCTATACTAATAATAAGAAAAGTAAATCTAATCTAGTGCTCACCAAATCCTTTGGCATAAATTTGGGGCTAGAAATAATAAAACTAAACATGCATAAAAGACATATTCACATAAATGTATATGAAATCCTGGTGCACATAAGATAAGCATAATTGTATTATCTATATACACTTATAAATGAGAAATAAAGTTATTAATAGTTATTGTTGACCATTTTTACCACATGCCAAAATTAGTCAACCCCTTATTGTTAGAGTCTTGTATAGGGGCTTTTTATAATGCCATCATGTATGTTATAGCTCATTTAATGTCATTTCATATGCCATTCTAGATATGATATTAGTATAGCTTATTCATTGTGTCAATTAGTGTCTTAGGGGTTATTTTAGAGTCATATATGTAAGTGGAATGTTTTCATGGTATCCGAATAGTTGCAAGAACAAATCTAGAAAAGCGTAGTTTACACTTAAGAAATAAACTTCGGATAAGTGCTAAAATTGTTCCCAGGTATTCAAGTTTTGTGTCTTTGAAAAAGTCCTAAATGAAGTTTTTTACAAGCATAAGTTTTTAAGGCATAATTCTCTCGAAGAAAATATCCTAGAGTATTTGGATGTGTTAATGTTCTTTTGGACAAATTGGCTACAACAAAAATACAAGGAAAAATTATTTCAAGGAAATTGTCTTGAAGAAAAAAGCTAAGTCTATTTTATTTTGGACATTTTGTCAGGTATAAAAGGCCCACAAACATAACTGTTTTGGAGAAAATGTTTAAAACAAAATGTCTTTATTGAAAGCCTAAAGATATTTTCATCAATAAAAATGTCTATAGCACAATGCCCAATGCAAAGATCCAATTGAATTAAATGGTTTCAAAGAAATTATTTATCCAAACCTTTAAAATTGATCCAATTAGGATCTCACAGTGTTCATAAGCTCATAGGAACATGGACCATATTGATAAAATCTCATAAAATCATCATGATCTTGAAATATTGAATCAAAATGACTTGGGCAAGTTTAAGGACCAGACTGTCATCAAGATGTCATGAAGAACTAGACTAGACAATGTGTTTATGCATTTTATAAATGATATCAAGAAGCCTCACATGACCATTAGACCATTCATGATTAATGTTAGTGCCAAGATTATTCCCTATAAGTTTTCTGTATCAATGAGTCCTCTATCTCAATATCTTAGCCTTCAAACTTTAGCGTGTCGATCTAAGGGACCAAGCCATCCTGTACATCACATGGAAACACACTAGTCAGCTTATTTTTGCATTTAATAAATGTACCTTAGAAATCCTCATGAGCCAAAAATATGAAGTGCCATGAAGTTCTTCATACTAGGAACATGCTCTACAAGTTTCATGTATGTGTGACATTTGTAGCTCAAATTATGGCTTTTCAAAGTTGGTCATGTAAACCAAGATGTTTTTGAAGCCTCAAAAAATAGCCATTTAGGTTCATATGATAAGTGACATGTGTAAATACATCATGAAATATCACACAAGTCAACTCACTTGAACATTTTGTAAACATATTTAGAAATATATAAGAACTAGTGGATCAAGTGGGCATAATATTTTTAATATCAAGAACATCTCCCACAAATTTGGTGCCTTGACCTTTTTGCTTCTAGATCTAAGCTTTCAAAGTTTCTCAAATAATGGGAGACATTTACACAAATGTCAAATTTAAGCTATGGTAAAAAAACCATTGGAGTATTAAATTTTATGGTCATGTGGATGTCAATGATGGTCTCATGGATGTCAAATCATGGTCATCAAAATGTGAAATTTAGACCATAGTAAACATCCATTTGTTTTCAAATGCAAGTAGATTAATGATTAAGATTCAATTGTATTTATGATAAAATGGTGTGATCTTGACTAATAGGAAAGTGGGCCCAATGATATATATATATATATATATATATATATATATATATATATATATATATATATATATATATATATACATACATATACATCTTTCATGCATAAAGATTTATATAATGGTATGATATGGATCAAGAGAGGCCACCACATGGCATATGTGCATAAATTAATAGGCTAACAACATGATCCTAAGATCAATGAATTATTAACAAGTGGCATGAGCATGTTTAAGTTGATAGAATATTGATGAATCACATTTTATCATGTAAATCAAGATCAATGGAATGAGCTAGGTCAAAGACTAAAGATCTAATAGTAAGGATTTGTGAGGCCAATGGGAGTAAAGATAACTAGGAGCAATTTAATTGGTTTGAGTTAGTTTTTTATGGACAATGTCAAACCAAAGGAGTAGTTTTTTACCAACGAAAACAAGGTCTTACATATTCATCTTTACACTATTAAATCTCATTTGAACAATATGGAGTAGGAATAACCATGTAAACATCATGATAAATAACATAAATGAATACCATTAAAGCTAAATATGAACATTTGGTTTGACATTTTGTATCATGTAGGGTTATTTTATGACTGTGTTTACCATTTTTAAGGACCTATGCATATGGTGAAATATTGGTTCCTAAAAGGATATAATGGGTCTTTTTAGACCTAATGGGAGTTCAAAATGAAGCTATGTGATCTATATGTCCCCATCAACATAATTACTATAGGAAAACCAATAGTCTGAGAATGGTTATTTGTCTATAGTGGACCTATGAACATGGGGAATAGTTCAAGAATGATCTAGTTTTAATAAGAGCTATCATTTCAAAGGATTCCATGAGTTCATACATGTAGAACCTAATGGTTTCATATCCAAGACCAAGTTCTTGAAAGAGACCCATCTCTCCACTTTTACGCAATGATAAACTAGTTAAGAGTAGTTAACAACAAGACAAAATTTTAGAAAATGGATCCAATTGTTATAACTTCATTGATACTAGAACTTAGCTTGAAATAACTTGATCCTACCATTTCAACCATCAGGGAGCATCAATGAGGGAATAATGTAACTTTTATAGCACTTGAAGTAGCCTAGATCAATTAGGAAGCTTGAATGAGCATAAATGTAGAGGTAGTTACAAATCTAGTTGAGCGGGAGTTGAACTCATTTGATTACCCTTTAAACTTCTCTTTCCCACTTCTCTCTCAAATACTATAAGTAGTTACCATTTTGGCCCTTGTAAAAAATTACACTCCATATATGGCAAAGCCCTACTAGAATAATGTCATATTTTTCCTTTAAACATTAAGGCACATCTGATTTTGAGTTCTTGAATAATTATCTAAGTGTGTAAGTGATGCATGATGATGAAAAGTGATAATTATCTATCCTTTCTTCCCTTATCCTTTCATGTTTGTATAAGATTTTCTATTCTAAATGGTCATCTTAAGTATTGATAAATGTATGAGCCTATCTTTTAAGTATCTAATGAGCCTTAATGTCTATAACTAGCCTATAGTTTGCTTACCTTGGATATCTCTCATGCATCTCACCTCCATATTGAAATACTCATGTTAGAATCCATAAGACTTGGAATTTAGTTTGTTTTCCTTATTTATTAGTACAGGAAAATCTGATGGTCATATTGAAGACATATTTGTGTAGCACCCCCTAGATTAAGTTCATTTCACACAACTTATAACTCTTTTATCCATAAACAACTAGTTAAGTAGGTGTGATAATTTTGAGACACATTCAAGGAGATATCCCTTAAATCTAGAGGCTCACTTCTATTATAGGTAGACCCACATACCTATAAGTGTTCCCGTGTTACCCAAATAAGGATCTGAGTCTTTAACACCATTTTATAGGGTGAAATATTTGGTGACAATAGTTATGGTATGCCCAATGTGACTTAGGTCCAAGAGAGTGGAAATATTATTGTTATGTTTTTCCTCTAATCATATTTTAGAAGAAAACAATCTAACATTAATGGCAATTATGAATGATAACTTCTAGTTTTAAGCAACCCAAGTATATCTCATTAAAATTTTGATCATTTTTTTATATTTCCTTTGATACATGAGGTTAACATTAACAACTATGGTGAATATCCCTATCATGGACCTATTTATCAGCCTTTCTATGAACCACAATATACTCCCCAATAGTATTATCAAAATGAATATCAACCCTATGAGCCATAACAGACCTATAATGCTCCATTTTCCCTCTATATAGACACCATGTTATTGGACAACCCTATAAGTAAGGCTACCAAGATACCTATCAAGAAATTCCTCCCTATCAGTCCCAATATGAGCTCGATTAACCATACCATGATGCCTATAAACCTCAAGAGTACTCCTATGAGTCTTGCCATGAATAATTAGATGTCTACATTAATCATACACAAAGGTATTTCAAGGTAATATGTAGATTATTTTATGATAGAATGAAACAAAATGAAAATGTTCTTCACCTTAATCATTACCTTCCTTCCTTCATTTTTTCCATCTTATATCAAGTCTTTGATAGCATCCATACCATATTTATTAGTTAATGAATATGAAATGATAACATGGGATGATAAGTATGATGTGCTACCTAATCATCTCATGGAATGGTTAAGAGGTGCTACCCAAAATTGTATGAAAAAATTGGAGACAAGTGAAGAACTAAAAAGAACTCAATGGGAGGTTAAGGAACAAATGGACTTGGAAAAGAAGTGCCTTTAATGTTCAATAGATAGGTTATGTATCTATGAGGATAACGATCTCAAAAATGAACATGATTCTATAGAATAAACTTAAGGAGCCTTATGGAAAGATTTAACTCTTACTTATGTAGATGTTTGTCCTTCTAATCAGCCCAAGAACTCACTTCCTTATGAGATTAATAGTCTTAATAGTGATTTTCTCTTTCCTAAATCCACTCATAATCCTTATCCTTCATATCACACTCCATCTCTAATTTATCATCCCCCAATCACATCTCATCCTCCACCTCATGTTATATCTCTTTCACATGAGCCTAGACATCAACCTTCCACCTCACCCCTTCTTGAAGAAGAGTCCATATTGAGAGAAATAAATGAAAAGGAACAAATCTAAGCCAATGATGACTAATATGATGTCATGAGTGACTATGAGGATTAAATCACCATAGTGACTCCCCTTGGTGACCACAAGTGTAATTTTTACCTTCTTATATGAAAAGAAACATAGTGAATATCCTTTTACAGCTATTCATAAGGAATGTGGCCAAGAATTGAAGAGGGCGGCATTTGAAGAAGACTCCATGTCTAATCATGACGTTATGGATGACTATATCAAGAATTAAATGGAGTTTAATATCAAGAAAGAATTTCAAGTCACTCCTAAATAAGTTACAATCCTAAGAGAGTCTCATGAGACCAAGATAGATGATAAAACTCTTGAAGATGAAACTCATGAGGTCGATGAAAATGAGTTGTGGCAAATGTTTGATTTCATATGTCATGAGTTTGATTAGATCGGTAAGATTACTCCACCTCCTAATAAGTTTAAATATGATTTGGATAATGCCTCTAACAAGAATGTTTATGTTTTTCTCAATAATCATAGAGAAAGCTCTCATGTTGTGAATGAATGGGAACTATGGTAAAAGATTGATGCCTTATGCAAAGAGTTTGGAAAGTTGGTTAAGTCCCTTTTTTCTCCAAGAGATTCTATATCTAATGACAAAGTTGATAATTATACTAATGATCATGGTGATAGGTATTCCATTAAGCATAAATATGAAGGTCATTTTCTTGATCAAGAGTATGCTACCATAAAGCAATCTAATGATGCTAGTGTCCAAGAGATTGTAGACATGCAAAGTGAGGGCAAGGTGAAAGTTATTGCACCTCAAGAACAATCAATATACCCACATATTATTGAGACATATTTAAAAGTATAATATTATGATGAAGAAGATATTGATAATTCCAAAAATCAAGTACAATCTGACAAAGATAAAATCAAGGTTAAGAGGATTGTCATATTTTCAAGCTTGTAAATTATGGGCCAAGTACATGAAAAGGTAAATAAAGAGTTTCTCATGGAGGACAATGACCAAGATTTGGAAGACTATGAAAAACTCCATGATAAACTTGAAGAATTTTCAACTGAAGAGAACCTAATCTTATTAAGGACACTATGGAAACCAAAAAGGAAAGCCTTGTTCAACCACCATTAGAGGTCATTGTTGAGGAGCCATATGAGAAATTTAAGGTTGTTTAGATGCAAGAAGAGTTCATTTCCATAGTTAGCCTATTTGGAGCTTCTTGGTTCTCATTAAGCATCATGCCAATGAAGTTTAAAAACACCATGAAAAATATGGAGGCATCAATGTCAAGGATCAAAAGGCTACATGTCTCATTCAACCCTTGATGTCATAAAAAGAGAGATTTTTCAAACTTCACCTTTTATCTTGGAGGAAATTTTCATTTTAGGTTAGTTAGTGCTTGAGTTAGTTTGTTAGGTGTGTGTTTCATTTCTTATTGTGTTATGTTCAATAAGTTCTCATGAAGCACATGTGTGTCTCTATTTTATGTCTTGTTTTTGTTGGTTTTTATCATTTTTATGTGTTATCATAGGGAGGTTTATATCTCAAACCTATATACTTGTAACTCCATAACCTAATGGATAGGATTAGTCAATTGGTCATGGAATATAAATAATACCACCCTTGGGAAATCACCAATAATGTTGAATATTTTTACCACAAGCCAAAATTGGTCAATCCCCTATAGTAAAAATCTTATACATGGGATTTTTATAATGTCATAAGGTATGTTATAGATCATTTGATGTCATTTCATATGCCATTCTAGATTTGGTCAGAGTCTATCATAGTCATTGTGTCATTTGGTGTTTTAGGGGTCATTTTAGAGTCATATATATAGGTGGAAGGTTTTCATGGTGTTTGAGCAATTGTAAGAATAAGTCTAGAAAATCCTAGTTTACATTTAGGAAATATTTCAACTTTTGGCTAAGTGCTAGAATTTTTCTTGAGTATTAGGGTTTTGTCTTTATAAAAAATCCCTAAGGAATTTTTATATAAGAATAAGTTCTTAAGGCATAATTCTATCAAATAAATTATCTTAGAGTATTTGGATATGTGTTAGAGTTATTTAGGATAAATTATCCAAAATAAAAGTATAATGTAGAACTCTTTTAGGGAAATTATCTCAAAGGCAAAAGCTAAGTTTGTTTTCTTTAGCACATTTTGTCTAGAAAAAAAGGCCCATAGACATAATTATTTTGAATAAAATGTTTGGAAAACATTTCCTTGTCAAAATCCTAAAGATATTTTCATCAAGAAAAATGTCTATAGTAATATGCTTGATGCAAAGCTCCAATGGAATCGAATGGTCTCAAATAAATTGTTTATCCAATCATTCAAAATTGATCCAAGCAAGATCTAATAGTGTTCATAAGATCATAGGAACATGGAACAAATTTAAAAAATCTTGGAAACTCATTAGGATATTAAAAAATTAAATTAAAATGACTTGGGCAAGTTTAAGGATCAAACCATCATCAAAACATCATGAATAACTAGACTAGACATCATGTTTATGTATTTTATAAATGAGATCAAAAATCATTATTTGAACATCAAACCCTGAATGATAAGTATCCTTAGTGTTAAGACCATTCTATAAATTTTTCATATCCTAATGAGTCTTCTATCTCAATATCTAAGCCTACAAAGTTTAGCTCGTCAAGTCTAAGGGGCCAAGCCATCCTACATGTCACATGGAAACACACTAGTTAGCTTGTTTATGTATTTAATAAATGTACCTCATAAATATTCATGAACTAAAGGGATGTAGTGTCATATATTTATTCATGCTAGGAGAATTATTTACAAGTTTCATGTATACATGAGCTTTCTAGCTCAAGTTATGGAGTTTTAATGTTGGTCACGCAGAGTAAGACATTCATGCTAGTGTTAAATTCAAACCTTGACAAATAGTAATTTAGGTCAAATAATCATTGATAGGTGCATATATGTCATGAAAGATCACATTGGTCAACTCACTTGAAATTTTTTTAAACATACATAAAAATCTCTTAAAACCAGTAAATCAAGTGGGCATAATCTTTTCAATATCAAGAACATCTCCTACAGATTTATTGCCTCCATGACCTTTTCACTTCTAGATCCAAGATTTCAAAGTTGTTAAAATAATAGGAGACATTTTTACAAACATCAACTTTAATTTATGGTAAAAAATCATTATGGTCTTAAATTTTATGGTCATGTAGACATAAATGATGGTCTTGTAAATGTCAAATGATGGTCGTGTTGATGTCAAATTTAGACCGAAATAAATAGCTATTTTTTTCAAATGAAAGTAGATCAATGATAAAAATTCAATCATACTGATGATCCAAAGGTGAGAGCTCAACTAATAGGGAAGTGGGCCCAATGAGATATATAGTTAGTGTTTACTCATATATCTTGATCCAATGGTACAAGGTGAGTCAAAAGGTCAAGGACCTCAAGAGGCCACCATGTGGTGTAAGTGAATAAAATAGACAACTGACAACAAGATTTTGAGATCAACACATGATTGACAAGTGTCATGAGCACATTCAATCTAACATAATATTGATGGATCATGTTTAATCATGTAAATCAAGTTCAACAGAGTAATCAAGTTCAAAAAATCAAGATCTGATAGTAAGGATGTATGAGGCCAATGTGAGTAAAGATAGTTAAGAGTATTTTGATTCGTTCAAGTTAGTTTTTGATAGACAAAGTCAAACCAAAATAGTAATTTTTGGCCAAGTCAAATAATATATTTTAATGTCATCCTGCCACCTTTAAATCTCATTCAAATACCATTTAGTGGGAATAAACATGTAACCAAGGTGATCAAGAACATAAAGGGATGCCATTAAAGCTAAATATGGACCTCTGGTTTGACAT
The DNA here is from genome assembly GCA_037957365.1 of Torreya grandis. Lineage (NCBI taxonomy): Eukaryota > Viridiplantae > Streptophyta > Pinopsida > Cupressales > Taxaceae > Torreya > Torreya grandis. Next base: position 872,056 of record JARHVA010003878.1, on the reverse strand, counting down.
TTTATATCATATACAAATATTTCTATGCTATGTTTGCCATTTTTTAAGGACCTATGTATATGGTGAACTCTTGGCTATTATAAAGATAGAATGGGTCTTTTTAGACCTAATAAGAGTCTAGAATGAATTTATGTGGTCTATAGGTCCCCATTGACATAATGACTATAGGAAAACCAATAGTCTAAGATTGGTTTTCCATCTATAGTAGACCTATGCACATGGGCATGAGTTTGAGCATGATCCAGTTTAAAAAAGAGATAAAATTTCAAAGGATGCCACAAAGGCATATGGGTAGACCCCAATGGTTTCATCTCTATTACTAACTACTTTAAAGGGACTCTTCTCTGCACTTTTGCATGCCATGAAAAAATAGTTAGGAGCAATTAAAAATAAGATAAAATTGAAGTAGATGGATCTAATTATTGTAACTGCATTAATACTAGAACTTAGCTTGAAATAGCTTGATCCCACTATTAAAACCATTAGGGAGCATTAATGAGGGAATAATGTAACTTGCCACTAGTTGAAGTAGCTCAAATCAATTAGGAAGCCTAAATGAGCATAAATGTGGAGGTAGTTTTAACTACAGTCGAGAGGGAGTTGAAATCATTTGATTCCCCTTTGGACTTATCTTTCCCAATTCTCTCTCAAATTCTATAAGTAGCTACCATTTTGGCCCTTGTAAAAAATTCCAATCCATGTGTGGTAAATCCATGATAGAATGATGTCATATTTTGCCTTTGAACATTAAGGCAAAGCTGATTTTAAGTTTTTGAATAATTGTATAAGTGTGAAAGTGATATATAGTGATGCAAAGTGATAATTATATATCCTTCTTCCCTTATTCTTTCATGTTTATTTAATATTTCATGTTTTAATAGGTCATATGAAGTGTTTTCAAGTGTATGAGCCTATATTTTAAGTGTATAATGATTCTTAGTGTTTGAAACTAGCCTATGGTTCACTTACCTTAGATAGATATCATGAATCTCACCTCCATATTGAAATACTCATGTTAGAATCCATTGGACTTGGAAGCTAGTTTATGTGCCTTTTTTCTTAGTGAAAGAAAGTATGATGGTCATATGGAAGATATCTTGCTACATCACCCCATAGATTAGGTTCATTTCACACCACTTATAACTATTTTTCCCATAAATAACTAGTTAAGTAGGTGTGAACATTTGAAGATACATTCAGGGAGGTAGCCTTTAAATCTAGAGGTTAATTTCCATTATAGGTAAACCCACATAACTAGAAGTTTTCCCATGTTTCCCAAATTTAGAATAGGCTTGAATTCCCTTTTCTAGTGTGAAATATTTGGTGACAACACTTACCTTGAATATGAACCTGCTGAGCCTTAATCTCTCCCTTGGTTAAAGTGATTCACAAGAGGTTGTTGTGGTATGTAAGAATGATAAAGAAAAATAATATCTAGGCTACAAAACCTATCAATGAATGCAAAATATTTCTCCAAAAGACATGATTTGTATCTCCAAATAAATTACATAACCTTGAGCTTCACTTCTCAAGTAGAATGGTCAATAATCAAATATTAATTTGTACTTACATTTTATTCTCTTCTTCATATCAAATGATAGAAATGAACTTGTATTTATAGGTGTATTTGACCCTAAACCCTTCTTAAAATTATAGTTGATAGGGTTGACCCAATCAACCTAGCTCAATTTTAGACAATAATTCACTAGGTTATGAATTAAGCTAGTCAAAGGTCAACTAGCTCCTAAGTGAAAAATACTTCCAAACTGTACAAGGTTAACCCATTTGACCCAATACAACCAAATGAAAAAATGGGATATAGGTGAGGAAAAGGAGGATAAAATGTAGTAAATTCCTAGAACTGGTAAAACAAAGAATACAAATCTTAGGGTAAAAGGTTTTAGGAGACAAGTGTGTAGGTAACAAGTGGCAAAAGGGACAACAATCTTGCAAAGCACCAATGGTCTACCCACCCCTTTCCTAGTACACCCCTAAAGGTGTGCACTAAGATAGATTGAAACTCAATGTGTTCTTGCAAGATATAAAGTGTCATTAGTTTATAGAAGTTTGAAAATATTATGTGTATATATGTCCCACTCGAAACTCATCACATGTCATATAATTGAAACATGGGATGGTGGTCCAAGAAATAGAACATGATAACACATAACACTAATGCTAAGTAAGGTGTAGTAAGTAGAAAAATAAGATAAATGAAATGATAGAATTGAAAACCACATACCTTTACTTACCTTTTTTTGGTAGATAAAGAAGTAGACTGCAAGAGAAGAGAAGGTGTCCAGGCAAACCTGTAGAAGTTAGTGAAAAAATAGCCAAAAATCTAAATTTTTGGAATATGGGAATATGATAGTGTAAAAAAATTTCTATGTCATCATGAATTTATAAAATTTTATGATTCAAAAAATGTATGAGTAGAAATAAAGATATATGAAAAATAAAGAATCTTTCAAAAAATAATTGAAAGATTTAAAATATGAAAAGTTATTTTAAATAGGGTGAAATGAAAGTCATTTGTTATTTTTGACTTGTGGAGAGAAAAAGAGCTCTGAGAGATCAATTAAGCTAGTATGGTGAGGAGATGATAGGTTAGGTGAGAGGAGCCCCCAAAGCTAGTAACGGGTGCACTACAGGTAGGAAACTAAGAATATAAAGCTAATTTTTAAATATTTTAGGGATTTAAGTGCATTTTTAGAAATTTTTAATTTTAAGCATTTTTAGAAATTTTTAATTTTAAGCATTTTTAGATGTTGAAATGAAATCAAATTAGATGTTATGGGTAGAAAAAACAATTAGACAAATGGGTGTGAAGGGTTTAAGTAAATAACATATAGAAAGCACTTATCTCACATAATGTAAGGGGTTGGTAGGGAAAAACATATGGGCCGACCCAGTTGATCTAGTAGGTTGAAATTTGACAAAATCCACCATACCCACCAAGTAGGTATTGTCGACCATATGTATTTTGTAGACTGATAACCTAGTACAATTTTTCCAACTAAGAAAAAAAGTCTAGTATGACAATGCAATACTAGGGAGAAAATAAGAGGGTTTGCTTATATTTTTAAGTCAACTAAGCCAAAAATAAGGAAATGTTGGTTAAACTAGTTTGACAAAAGAACAAAAATAGTACAAAATTGCATGTAAGTGGTTGAAATAGTGATAGAATGGCCCATAAAGACCAGCTAAAGTCTAAAAGGGGTGAGTAAGATAAAAATAGGTAGAAATGAATAAATTAAAGTGATGTAGGATTGTTTTTTAATAAAATTTTAAAAATAATGTATTTTGATTATGCATGACATGAAGGATCTAATACATCTTTTGTTATTTTTTGAGTACAGGGATGACCCAGATTGTGGCAATTAGTAAATGCATCATGGCTACCAAATATACTAGAGAATTTGATGATAGAGGATAGGGTGAGACTGATCCTATAGGCCTAAGTGGCATAGTAGAGATGTGTAGGATAACCCTGAGCTTAGATTTGTTAGTCATTTTCCAAAGATGTTGGGAATGGTTGACTAACACCTTCAGGTGGGAGCTGAAGGGGGATACAATATAGGTGGATATCACCCTAGAGGATGTTCATGTCATCCTAGGATTATCGATAGCAAGAGTACTTATGAAAAATAAGATAATGGATAGTGATGAGGAGAGGAGAGCCTTAGCTATATGGGATATAGGCCTAGATATAATATACTTAGGCTGGAGAGTGAGTTTGTTTGACATATATACCTCTTAAGTTTCTAATATCCAAAAGGTTGTGATAGGACTTATGACATCATGAATGTTGTGCTAGTAGTCTGATGGAAAGGCACCATTGTTTGTGATAGCCTTGAGCTAGATGATACTAAAGGAAAGATTAATATATGATTGAGGGTATGCTATCTAGGTCTATCTTGTACATGACATGTATGGAGTATTGGTAAGAGGGTAGAAGCCTATTAGACTGATCATACTACTAATGACATGGATATATGAGATGTATCCCATGTATCAACTAATAGGGTTACCCCATGTGATTGATGATAGGTCACCTTACATATTGAGATGGAGATTAGATCAAGTAGCATGGGTCATTCCCCATGTGATAATGGTGTGAATGGTGAGATGGGTAGATATAATAATGAAAACTATTGGGCACATAGTGACTACATAGCTGAGTTGGGACATAGTTATACCATATTTAACATAGATGGAGGTGATAAGACATTACACCTAGTGAATGGAGCCAAATCTAATGTCATGAGTACTAGGGTAGATGGGCTTACCTCACCCAGTGTCATCAATAGTGATGCCCATCATTTGGGACTAGTATGTTATAGAGTTTAGAGGGAGAGGAGGTCTAGGTCCACTAGTGGTGAGGTTGATGCTTAGACCACATCATGAGAGACCATAGACTAATTGAGTATGATAGGAAACAAAGCAAGAAGAGATGGATATGGAGATGAGAGTTTAAGAGGTACCACCACTAGCTTTGTAAGGGGATGATCAATTACCATAAGGATATGATGTCAATGGAGGTAGTAGGGGAAAGAGATAATAGAGATTGTATATGTCTCAGATGACCTAGTAGGTAAGTTAGGGTAGAGTTGGACTATAAAGAGGCCACTTAGGTGTAGATTGATATAGACTCAAGCTATGACTATGGGATTTGATTTTAGGAAGAAATTGATAGAGGAGGTTCCTAAAGGACAAGTAGGTGGGGAGAATATGCTTAGTGGTCATGAAATTGATGAGACAATACTGACCAATACATAAATAGGTAATGAAAAATGATTAAATTTTACTTAAGTTTACTTGAAATAGACTAGATATAGATATATTTTGAGATATATTAGTGATGAAATATCTATCTATTTTACTTTTTTTAGGTGTAGAAAAGGAGGAGGAGATCAGATGGGGGTCCCTTATGAGAACAACACTCCATGATGTCTTAGATGAGACATTGATACCATATAATGCTACTACATTGGAGGACCTATGCGTACCATCTAAACCAGCTCAAGTGAGCTAGTTTAGACTAGCTAGAGAGACAACGAAGTAGATACAAGCATATAGAGAGGGGATACAACTACCAGTAGAGATGGGTGCAAGTGAGACATAAGCATGACAAGACCTAATAGAGGATAGAGATGTACATCTAGATAAAATGACATAGATGACATAGGCACATACTCAAGAGAGAGTGATACACATAGTACCCTTGACCCATAGGACATATGTATAGGAATAAGAGAGAGTGACACATGTATTAGCCCTAACACATATGACATAGGTATAGGAGTAGGAGAGAGTGACACATCTAGTGACCCTAGCCTAGTTGGCATAGGTTTAGGCTGAGGTAGTTCATCTTAGGGGTAGGTGTTAGGACTGAGATCTTAAACAGACTTGTTACATCATTCTATTCAAAGGGGTAAGACTGAGGCATCTATAGGCATCATGGCTAGGCCACAAGATAGGAAGGATAGGGCCCAACCATAGATATGGAGCATTGTATATGATTTTATTTTTGTATCAAACTCATGATATATATCTATATATGATTATTTTGGCATTTTAGTTATTGGTCATATATATTACCATTATGGTTGTGGTTGTTAATTATATGGATATATTTCTTTCTATCACATGTATTTATCTATTGTTGTATATGTTATAAGAAATATATGATGTGTATTCTCTTTTCTAACATTATGTAGAACACATGCATGGTTAAAAAAAAAGACAAAAAGGACTTGGTAAAATATAATAAATCAAAAATGTACTACACACTATTTCATGTTGGGAAATGTGTAATAATAAAAAAATTACTAAGTATAATGAACCAAAGGCAATGGTAAACAATATGGTAAAAAAGAGTTTTTATTAAAACCAAATGAAAGATTGGAACCAAATTAAAATAAGTATGATCATACTAAATCACATTGGGAAGTATGAAAATAATATAATAAAATGGATGGTATGAAAAAAAGACAAATGGTATAAAAATAAATTAGTTAAGTCATTTAATCATATTATATCATACTGGGAAGTATAAGATAAAAAAAAAATTGGAAAAAATTAGGTCTTAAATTTATCACACTAATTCAAGTTGGGAAGTATGAAAAATTCAAAAAAATGGTTGTATTCTTACATGCAATCAGAAAATAAGAACTTAAAATTGAAAGATAAATTAATTAAGCATAAAACATAATAAATTAAGCTAGGAATCATGTCAATGATGTGTAAATTCATAATCAATCACATCCTATTTCATATTTGACACATGTAATTTTGATTTTGACTTGTATTATTGGAAATTGTTTTGAGGGTTAGGTCATATCCATGGTCGTACACTACAACTCACAAAGGGAACACCAATGAGGTGGAATAAATTTGAAAATTGGGTAATAAATGATGTGGGTAACAGGAAGGTGAAATTGTGGTAATTTGTGAGGATGGACAAGTCCTATCCACAATCTTATAATGCAACTCACAAAATGAAATCCTAAGGGGAGTGATCAGTGAAAAAAATAATATTTATCAAGAGGAAATATGAGGAAATTAGGGCATGAGAAAGGGAGTGTAAAATTATAACTTAGGAATCTTATAATAATACCTTAGGATATAGGAGGCTTACTAAGGACATGAGAAGACACTAAATGACTAGTGACCATCAATTTACAAAGGAAACCTATTCTCTATAGATACTAAGCTATGTAGGAAAACAATAATGCTACTAAGATCAATTAATAAAGGTAGATTAGTAAAAAAAATTAAAATGGACCTACCTTCCCATAACATGTTCCCCATTTCTTAGGACCCCTTACATAGTCATCGGTTTACTACGAAGATTAGGTACTTGTGTGAGAAAATAGGTAACACTAAAATATTTTTTTATTCTCCTTTTCTAATCAAATGGCCTAAATCACTAAAAAGGACCTAGAATCTACTATGAGGCCAACTATGGAGTTTGAGATTTGAATAGAAAAAGGAGATTTTCATTGAATCATACTTTTAGTGTGATTTAACTTCTAAGAATTATGAATATTATTGCCTTTTGTATCATTTCCTTTTGTTAAATGATTTAGATTTTGCATAGTTTTTATTGATTCTATGATTCCTCCTCCATACAAACTTGGAATGACCAATCATGAGAGATAGAGTGATACACATGAATAAGATATAATCTTAGGCTAAAGGAAGTTAAGTAACCAAACACAAGACTAACTAGGACACTTACGCTTAACTTTGAACCAATATGTGATCTCAAGTCTCAACCATGTATATGCTTAGTTTTTTAAAAATGGGAATAAAGGGAATGAGGAGATCCAAAGTGGACCGGTGAAAGGAAAATATGATGCGATGAATTATTTACTAACTAATAACATGGTAATGGGAAATGACTAAAGGGAACCAAATTTGTATAACCACATCATAATGATAATTATTCATTAAAAATAAAGATAAAAAATCATAAAATCATAAATACATAGGAAGGGAAGTTATATGTAGGAAATAAAGAGAAAGCAATGATAAATAAATATATACATAGGCAAACATAAATGACAATATAAGCAATATAGAGTGTAAAATTAAAGTCACCATGTAAGATAAATGAGAATTTGGCATAATGTTAAATGATATAACAAAAAAAAAATAAAGATAATATTAGAGCACACATCCAATCTAAATGTAAATGTAAAAGCATCATGTATGTGCTCATAAATACTAATAATTATACCCACACACATTATCTAGAACATTGAAGGGATCTTTATGAAGCTAAATACAAACTAATGCTAGTGCCTCATCTATCTTCAATGAAAATTGGGAAAATACTTCTCATCTAATATCCTCCATATAAATAGTAGGAATGTTATATGGATAATGCTGAGGAGCTAAATCATGCAAGGGATGCTCAAGATAATACATAAGATCAAACTCTATGGGAAATGTAGGAATCACTGGTGGAGAAGGATCCATAGGTGAGCAAAGATCCATAGATGAAGGAGACATGGGTGGAGTCATAAATAGTGATGAAGGGACCATAGGAGGGGATGTACCCATAAGAGGTGGAACCATGGGAGAAGAAGGAGGACACTTCTCATGAGGATGACATATGGGAGGAATAGAAGAAGGTCTAAGAATATATATAAGATTATTCTTAAGGTGTTGTTGAAGGATGTGGTAATGATTGATGTGATGGGTGCCACATTGGTGCCATAAAAAATATATCTCACCATACTTAGACATATATTCAAGAAGTACCTTGAAGGGTTGCATGGTTTTTTTTAAGGTTGAGGTGATGAAGGATGCAAAGTATCAATATATTATCTTATCATATAATAATGGGTAGAAGAATGATTATGTATTATATGGAATAAAAATATACACTTGTGAGTGGTGTTAGTAAAATCACTCATAGGAGGAGGTGTAATAATAACATAAGGAGCTTGGGAAGGCTCAGCATCCCATTTAGTGGGAAATGGAGCCATCTTAGGCAAAGGAAGCAAACCACCAAGGGGTGGTGGTGGTGGGGAATAAACTAGATTAGGCTCAATGGAAGGAGTGATGGGAATAAAAATAGGGATAGACTTAGCAATAGTAGAAATAGGAACAAGCTCAACTATAGTAGGACCAATAATGGATTATAATGTGAGTTACACTAAGGGAGGGGTGGTATATATAGAAGGCCAAATAAGGTTTTCACACATCTTAGGTATAAGCAAGCTATAAAGGTCAAGATACCTAGAAAAGTAGTAAGGCCTAGTCATAGCATGATCTATGAGCATACTCCTATGAGGCTCCTCAAAAACTAGAGGTGTTGGCTCCATCTCTACCCTATAATAAAAAGGAAAAATATATAAATTAAGAACTATAAATGAGGTAAAATGGGAAGATATTTGAAAAGACTCAAACAAAGAAGAATGATAATGGGAAATCTCAGCATAATAGGCTTGGATAGGAGTGCTTAAGAATGGATCATCTAAGGAATAACCATCATTGTAATCTAGTGTGTTGAGATCAATGATACAAGTAGGGATGAACTTATCATCTGAGGAAGTATGGTGAATAGAGTGCCAATCCTTGGTTAGGACAATGAGAATTTCATCATAAATAAGTTTTTGAAAATGAGGCTACAAAGAAACCTAAGCTATGAGAGAAGATTAGGTGAGAGATTAGAATTTTTAATAGATAGGTTAACCTCATTAGGCTCATCATCATTAGAGTCTAAGAGGTTAGGATGAATATTCCCAATAAGTTTTGGATGCTTTTTATTATAACCTCTAGTGGAATTGATGGGAGAATTGAAGCATTGAGATTCATAAAATGGAACACTAGGTAAAGGTTCAAGAATAGTAATCTTTAAGACACCACAGTCTTGGAATTGTTATAAATTATAAGGGTTAGTGTCACCCTAAATCCTATAAATGGATCCATTATTAGGTAATTTAATTTATTAGTAAGTGAAATAAGAAATTACTCTTATATAGTGAGTCCATGACCTACCAAGCAAGATGTTATAACAAAGGGGAAAGTTACATATCAACACCTTCACATGAATGATGACAAGTGGGATAATAATGGGAAGCCACACACAACCTAGAGGATTAATTTACCTTCTATCATATCCTTGGCATGTGATGTGTGTGGACTTGAGATTTAATTTAAAATTTCCAAGGGTCTTAATGAAATTAAGAGAGGCAATTCAAGTACCAAAACCCTCATTAGTCAATGCACATTTAGCTTGGATATCACCTATTTGGATAGTAATGAATGAGGGAGAATCATCTACATGAAGTAAAATCTCATCAAGAATCATAGAGGCTATATGAAATTTTAAACAAAGAGAAGTGTCTATAGTTTTGTCAATGTTGATAGAAATGTCTTCACGTTATTGTAATATTCTTTCCTTAGATCCAAATAAGGCTATTTCACATCCTACTAGGGGAGGATGAGGGATGTTCATCTTAAATAGGAATTACATAAGATGGTCTCTATGATGTGGATAGATCCTCATAATCTCAAGGAAAAAAAATGGGATGGGATATTAGTAATCTCCATAATTGGATTCAACTCATCATAACCCATGATAATGTTGCTATAAATAGTTTCATAGTGATTAAGAAGGTCCTTATAAGGAGGAGCCAAAATGCATTTGAATTTATGTTGATAAGAGGGAGAAGGTTGAGAACAAGGTTGAAAATTATTTTGTAAAGATGAAATAGTTGGTTCAGGTCAGTTTTGAGAGTTGGTAGAATAATTCATAGTATAAGATTGATTATTATTAGTGTTAAAATATGGAGGGATGGTAAAAATAGAATGGGAGATGTTATCCAATAGAGAATTAGGAATTGCATAATTAAAGGTTATAAAGTCATCTTGCCCCAACTCATTTAAATGAGTTGGAGAATAAATTTGGATAATATGGAATTTTTGAGATGATAGAGGAGTGTAGATAGGTTGGGATTCAATGAAACTAAAAAACCTTCACATATTAGTCATGTTAACAACATTCTCTTTAGAAGTGGGGTCAACAAGACTTTCTAATTATTGTTGGAAGGGGTGGGATTGTCTTGAGTATCTTGATTAGGTTGATGATTAGGAATAGGGTATTTTTAGATATCCAAATGAGTATGTGATTTGTGAGCCTTAAAAATAATGTCATAGGTTTGTTGATTCTTTTGAATTATAGAATCATGATCAAAATTAGTAAAAAGAAGAAAATCCATCACTAAACTATGGAGCTACCTACAGGTCTCATGAGAGTGACCCAAACTAGCATGAAACTAACAAAATTTGTTAGGATCATACCAATATTTCATAGGATGAGTAGGATTAAATTGTCATTGAAGAGGCCTAGGTAGACACTTGAGTAATTCAACTGAGGATAGAGGTTTGTGAACATTAATATTATTTGGTGAAGATAGATGAGGATTGGTATATTATTGAGATTGGGGAGTTGGTTTTGAATATTGGTTAGGAATGATATCTTGAATAGTATGAATGGTGTCATACGAGCTTGTGACACCATCATTTGTATCATTACAATTTTTATTTTTAAGTAAGAGATGAGGACCTATAAAAGGTTGGGGTTGCTCAAATTGATGAATAAAGAAATATTGATATTTAGCTTACTTAATAACCTCCTCCAAAGTACATGGAGAGTGTATACTCAATATTGTAACTTGGGAAAAAGAGCATTAGTGAAGAGATGAAAAAGGTTATCATCAGCCATGTTATGTTCACACTTATTTGAAAAAAAATTCTAGATTTTAATAAAAGCTTGAGTAGTTTCATTTTTAGTTTGTTTAGAATTTATGAAGTGGGTCAAATTGTTTTCAGGGAGATCACTAGTTTGAAATTATTGAACTAAGGCATTCACCAAATATTCTAAAATAGAAATGGAATGAGTTATAAGTTAATTATACCAGTCTAAGGCATCACCCCTAAGGGTTTTGGCTAAGATCTTGGTAGTGGAAAAGGTGTTCAATTTAACCCAATTCTTATAAATATTTCTAAATGTTTTAAGATGAAGGGTAGTATCATGTGATCCATTATAATAAATTTTAGGGGTGATACCTCCTATATCAATATTAGTGATTGGAGTTATAAGAGGCTCATTTTAAAGATCCTTAGTGTATTTTTTACCAATGGAGGTTGAGGGATAAGATCACCTTCGAAATATTGAGGAGGATGAAGGAGAACATTCGGGTTATGCATGCCCCAAGTTATTGGTTGAGGATGAGTTTGAAGATCGAGAAGGTGATTTTTCATTCTCATCATTTGATTTATATTATGACCTTGAAAGGTATTCATTTTATTAAGTGTTTGTAAAAATATTTAGTGGGTTTGATTGACATTATTTGAAGAATTAGAGTTAATATTAGAGTTGGTATTAGTGGTTTGGATACCATTATGGGTGTTGATAGGAGCTTGAGAGGAACTGTGAGAATGAGAGGCACTAGTGAAAAAAATTACTTGTGTAACAAAATATGGACTAGTGAAGGGATGAGAAGAAGCACTAAAAACATTATTACCTTGGGTATAAAATAATACACTAATGGAAAGATTAAGGATAGTGGATCTTGTAAGAGGCTCACTAGATGTAGAACCTACCATGTTAGTGGATATACTAGGCATGAAGATAGAAGAGGTTAAAGAGGAAAAGGTCATGGTATAATAAGAGGTCATAATCAAGGGAAGAGGTTGAGAATAAAAGAGGGTAATACTCCCAAATACATTTGAGAATGTGGAAGTAGGTGAATGAGGCTCTTTGGATTAGTCACTAATCATAAGATTGTAAATGGTGGAGGGATCCTTCCCTCGATGTTGAGGCAATTTAGAGATAAAGAAGAGAATTTAAGGGGTATAATATAATCTGGGTTATTATTATAGGGAAAATAAAGGATTACATTGTGAAAAGGTATTAGGAGGGGTCCCATAGTTCATTGTATGAGTTGTTATGCAAACATTAATCTCATATAAGAGAGGAGCCCTACTCTGTGTATGGGAGACCCTATGAGGGCTGGTAAAACTCATCATGTTTGTTGAATTTAATTTAGTATTGTCTTCAAATAGAAAATTCATTATGAAAGATAAGGACTAAAACTAGTTAAGAGAAATGCAAAATCAAGGAAATAAGAAATGGAAAAAATAGTATAGGGTCAATTGGGTCAACCTAGCATAGAAAATAGAGCCTATAAATAGTATAGGGTTGATTAGGTTAACATATTATATTAAATAGAGACTAAAAATAGTATAGGGTTGATTGGATCAATATAGTACAGTAAATAAAGGCTACAAAAATGTATAGGGTTGACTAAGTTGACCTAGTACAATAGATAGGGAAAATTAGAAAATCTATAATATACTATTTCAATGAAAATGACCATGTACTAAAAATAATTTTTCAAGTATTATGAAATATAAATAACTAAAAGGAAACAATAAATTAGTTAAATCAATGAGGTTGACCCAGTTGAGGCACACAACATAAAACCTTGCACCAATGCTGACCAATGCAATTTTTTACAATACAAAATAGAATTGAGTAAAGAATAAGCAATCAACTTTGAAAAGTAAAATCTAAATATTTGTTCAACCTAAATATTATTTAGATTATTATAATATAGTTTTAAATATGATGAGAATTTGGTTTTAAGTAAGGAACTAGAAAGCAATCTACAGATAGTTTCAAGAAATTTGGGCTAAAAGGGATATGTATTGGCAATGGTACAAGCTTAATTTTGCAGCCTACCCCCTCATTTCACACACCACAATGATAAAGGTTTTGGGTGCTTACCCAAAATATACCATTAACCACATGTTTATACTTCGATAGAAAACTAATGGAGCTTCCTCCTTGGTGATGAAATCCAGTAGGTTGGCCTTGGGTAGACAATTGTTAAAGTGCTTGTTAAGATTTTGTGATTTGTTCATGTGATCATAAAATATAAAAATAGTAAAAATAAATGGTATATTGAAAACCAAATAATTAAGTTATGTGTTATATTCTAAACATGCAGGAAATAAGAAATGAAAGTGTGAGCTAATTACTAGCATATAAAGGTTAATTTCAACTTTGAAATAAGGTACAATGTTGATACAATCAATAGTGTATATAAAAAATACATAATAGGGTTAATATTATCACTTATATAGTGTAGAAGAAAGGTCTAATAATGAACAAGGTTGATAGAGTTGATTTGGTTATCCAAATAGTACACATAATATAGAACTAGGTCGATAGGGTTGATCTAGTTGACTATATATGCGTAGTTTTAAAGACAATAAACTATGAAAAGAAAATACTTTAAGTAAAGAGAGAAATGATATAAAGGAACATTAGTGGGTCTCAAGATGTAGATAAGTAAGATTATTTTCAAATAACTTTGAGAAATTCTTGAAAATTATGCTAATAAGGTCGACTAGTTTGTTTTAGCTTTGTAGAATCCTATTATTGAGTGCTTGAAATGTACATGGTTGAATGGGTCAACCTAGTAAATTGAAAAATATGCCTAAAATGTACAAGGTTGACTAGGTCAACCTAGTAGTCTAAAGTATAAGTCTAAAATATTAAACAATTGTATTGGGTCAACTGAGTTGATCTAATAGCCAGTACCTAAAAAAAAACATGCATAGAAAGAACAAAGTCATATAGATGTGACTATGTGTTAAACATGCACACATTAATTAGAAATAGGTCAATGTAGTTGACCCATTATGGAAATATATGATAAAATAAAGAAATAAGTGAACAAATTCTACAAGGGTTAGTTCACGTTGGGTTCACTAGAATGTATGTAATTCAAAATTCATCATGTTTATAAATCAATCCTAGCTTGGAGAAGATAGAGAATACCTTTATTTCTGATCAAGAATACATTTATTAAGTGGGAACATGACCAATATGTGGATCTTCTAGACTTGATTAGGGGACCATTTATCATAATACACTACGTTAAGGAGGGTTTTAATGCCTCCAATCTAACATAATCATGTAACAACCATAAGGGGGTCATAGGTTTTGATATTTCACCTTTATTAATAATAAGTAAAATTAAATCTAGTCTAATGGTCACCAAATCTTGTGGCATAAAGTGGGGGTTATAAATAATAAAACTAAACATTAATAGAATACATATACTCATGTTAATATATATGTAATCATTATGCATGGAAGAGAATCACAACTTCATTATCTATCTACTCTTGCAAAGGAGAAATAAATTTTGGAATACTTACCTTGAAAATGAACCTATCTAGCCTCAATATCTCCTTTGGTTAGGGTGCTTCACAAGAGGTTGTTGTGTTATGTAAGGATGACATTGACAAATTATCTTTAGGATACACAACCTATCAATGCATCTAAAATACCTACCCACAAGAAAAGATTCATATCTCCAAAGAAAGTATGGAACCCTAAGGTTTACTTCTTAAGTAGAATGGCTAATAAATAAATGTTCATTCACACTTAATTATTATTCACTTCTTCCTATCAAATGATGGAAATGAGAATGTATTTATATGTAGAGTCAACCCTAAACCCTTCCAAAAATCTTGGCTAATAGGATTAACCTAGTCAACCTAACATTATTTCAAATAATAATTTACTAGGTCATGAGTTAGGTCAGCCAAAGGTCAACTAGATCCTAAGTGAAAAATACCCTAAAATTGTACAAGGTTTACCTAGTTGACCTAGTATAACTGACTAAAAAAATGGTATTTAGGTAAGGAAAAAAAGGATAAAATATAGTAAATGACTAGAATGGATACAAAAAAGATGAACAAGATTAGGGTAAATGGTTTTAGGATACAAGTGTGTAATAATAAGTGGCAAAATGCACAACTATCCTATGAAGCACAAATGGTATACCCACTTTTTTCCTAGTGTACCCTTAATGTGTGTACTTAGAGAGATTAAGACTCGATGGGTTACTTCAAGATATAAAGTGTCAGTAATTGATAAAAGTTTAAAAATATTATGTGTATATAATTTTCCCTTTCAAATAAGAGGTAAGGAGTCACACTACAACATTATTTTTAGTCACATTATAGATAGATAAAATATTATATATATTATATGTGTTGCAAAGCCTATTTAAATCTCCTCTAATAAAGTAGGGGATGTTCTTAAGATTAGATATGGTAATATCAATAATATGGAATTATTAATGGAATACCTCCATTAAAGAGAACAAAGGGTTGGTTTCTTTACATAACCATGAAAGGAATAAGGAATAAATTTTCTTTGTGCATAAGGAACCAACCAAATAGAGGTGTAGATTGGGATATAGGAGAAGGTTATTTTATATGTATAGCCCTTATGATAAGAGATAAGTATACTCTAACTCAAATTATTATAGAAACTATAAGTAGCTTAAATGACATGAAAATCAGTACCCTTTGAAGATGATCTTGTCTATCTTGGCATATAGATGAAAGGTTGATCTTTTCAAACAAAGAATTTTGGGAGTTGTTAAGTTATCTAAATTATGTATTCAATACTTGAATCACTAAGAGTATCACTAATATATCAACCAAACTTTTAATATTGTCCCACCAGGCATGTTGTAAACTATTATCACTCAAAACATGAACCTATGTTTAGATGGATCTCATGATGTATTTTTTAAAACTCTTCCATACATGACACCTTTGAATTTTACATTGGATAGTGACTCATTATCTCATTGTAATAATGGGATATACCCCAAGGTGTGGGACTCTTTCACTCCTTGGGATGAACCTTTGGAGTAGGCTAGCTTCATTTTATTCTAGATACACCTAGTTTAGGAATATCACAGAGACCTACAAAGTGTAGAATAAAATATATAGATAAAATTAAACATAAACTCAAAAACGGTTAAAATGTATAGAAATGGTAAGATATTAATGTAATTTAAAAGTTGATACACTAATAATAGACTGAGTACCTTCCCTAATTAATGACATAATATAACTAATAGACTAGTTACTAGATATTCAAATTGGTTTTCCTACATAACTATTTTGCATGGAGGTGAAGGAACATAGATAAATGTTAGGAGGGATGGCAAACAATCCATAGATAAAACTAATATTAACCATGTATAAATAACATGAGACTTACAAAGACTTTCAATTATGCATAAAAGTATGAAAGGAGGATAACAATGAGAGGGATTAATATCCACATATAGAGATTAATAAAAAATAGTGCACACATAACACAATGAATGAATAAAGTAACTCAGTTCTTATTAATCTCAAGTTCCAAGTCCATACAACAAACTTGAATGGGTAGATCTATGTTAACTAGGATAGGGCTCTTAGAGGGAAAAGTTTGGTAAAGTAATGGTGCCTAAAAATTTTAACCATTTTACAATAAGAATTAGGGTTTATATAGTGTAGGGAAAGTCCTTTGATGATCAATTCACCATTAGAGGTGGTAGGTAGGAACTTTAATTTCAAAGTTGTTTTTAGAGCTCAAGGTTGATTAAGATCATCAATATCTTTGCAATAACTATTATGAACCATGGTTATTTAACTTGGATATGATAATTTGATCATGGAAGTAGCTAGAAAGTCACTCATGGATCCACATGTGTCTTCAAATAAATGAGATCTAGGAAGCCAAGGAAGGTATGTTATCATGTTTTGACACTCTGATAGTTTCCTTAAATGTAATTGTGTTCTCATTTAATTTCCTTGATGCCCAATCGATCTCAAATACCATCCCCATTTATTGTGGTCATCTATAAATCCACCTAGACTAATATGTTGACATGGGACTATGCAAATGTATCTTTAGGTTATACATCATCTTCTTCCATGAAATAGGGATTATCATGTACACATTTCTTTTAGGGATCAGGTGCACATTGAACTATATGCATTAAGTTTTGTGTGGATGGGAGTGTTTATTTAAGGTTATGAATTGAATTGGATGCATAGTGAAGCTTCAAATTCATGAAGGGTCTAGAGGGTGATTTTATACAAAAATGCAAAATGGCCCAAACTCCTTCTATGACTAGTCTCTTCTAATGGTATTTTTATTATGTGTCTCCATCTATAACTTATGTTAGTATGTGAAGATAATGTTGTGTATCCATAATTATTTTGCATTTTACAAGGGTAAAAATGTGAAATTATATGATTTCACATGAGAATTAATCATTTGAGTGCAAGAAAGTCTTTAAATGAGAGCATGAAAAAATATTTAAAAACTTGAGCATGCTCGTGAATTTGAACCACTCCTTGCACACTTCTCTCTCAGTGATTAAAGTTGGGGAGACCTACACACTCTAATTTGTACATTGTGTTAATTCATTAAAGGATATTTTCATGGGATGTGCATTAGGAACTCCTTATAGGCATATATAAACACTTAATTGATGTGTAAACCTGATCTAATTGTTGAGTGCATGCTTGGATAGGAAGTGTTGATACACATAATTTCTTGTAGATAACTTGATATTGTGCAAGTGTGAAAATTATTATGTAGTCCTTATACATTCAACATCTATTTAAGGGATGACTTGGAAAGTCAATATTTTAACAAACATCCTTGAAATTCCATTACATAATTATGATATATAGTCAATTCTCTAGATAAGGAATTCTATCATAATTAAACACTATAAAATAGTCCTAACAACTTCATTAATATTTTAAAAACTACCTAATTAATCTATCCATACTTTCATCAAGATATAGAATTCATTATCACATAAAGTGGACCATAACATGAGTGATTATGTTATTTTAAAACTATTCATTACCACTCTTAAGGATCCTCTTCAATACAAGGTTAGGATATTCTCTCATCAAACTTTATAAAAGGATTTAGACCAATAAAAAATACATGATTTCCTTATGTCATAATTTGAACCATCTCAAAATACCCAAACATAAGATTTTAAAATTACAACCAATGTAATAAATAATAATCCCTCCAAAAATAATCATCACCAACCCAAAGAAAGAGCATCTAAATAAGAGAACAAATTTCCCTCCTACCATCCCTTTTGATCTGCACCATGGGACGTAAAACCAAACATGCAGGGGATAACCAAGTTTTTGTTTTGTAAAGTGAATGTGTTGAGAGTATTTAGACAAAATTATAAAAAAACATTAAATGGAGTGGAAATGTTACTTAAAAAAATGAAATTTATATTCATAAATGAAATAATATTGAATACAGAGTATAATATCTATAGTGTGTGTGTATTTAGTAGATGCACATAGAAATCTAGCTATGTTATGACTGTGTGAATGATATTGATCTAGTTGTTTCCTCTCCCCATTTCAACTAGATGTGTATGTTACATATATAGCATGCATATTAGAAGAGAAGTGATAATTTATGTGTGATTACCAATGAGTATGTGATTTATGAATCAATATTGTCAAATGTGGTAATTAGAAATGGATAAAATAGTTAATGTCCTAGTTGTTTCCAACTACTTTTAATACCAAGATCCTCTTTTAGTGGAAAAAACTAGTTAGGTGATTTTAATTAGCCATGTAGTTGGGGATTAATAACATGTGGTTGTGTTGTAGTGGGGCCCAAAGAAATAATCAAGTCTATAAATAAGTGTTAATGAGGTGAGCAAGACTATGAGCTATTAGGTACACAATAACCTACATAAGATATAATATAAGGAGATCATTGCATGAAAATATATGAGAAATAATGGGAATTTTGCATAAGTTTATCACAAAACCTTAGGAAAAAAACAATAACCTACATAAGATATAATATAAGGATATCATTACATGAAAATATATGAGATATAATGGGAATTTTGCATAAGGTTATCACAAAACCTTAGGAAAAAAAGTATGCATGATTTCATTAGAGGTGTGAGCTCTATGTAGTATAATAAATGAAGAGTGTGTTTGGTTGTGTAGTAGTTATGTATAGATCATTCACCCTTACTTACAAAGTAATGGTATCCATTGTGTTGGTGTGAATTTGAGGTAATTTCACTCTAATTTATTGAGAAGTGTAACACTTAGCTTGATCAACATATTATCCAACCTTAACCAATTGAAAAATTTAATGTGTGCCATGGTGGGTGCAAATGTCTATCACATTGATGATCTAGTCCTTTGTAGGGCACAAGTGTTCAATATAAAAGTCAAAAGTATTATGTGTCATTATTATCTCAATAAGTCATGGAGTGTAAGGCATGATAATCTCCACATTGAAGACT
Organism: Torreya grandis; assembly: GCA_037957365.1. NCBI lineage: Eukaryota > Viridiplantae > Streptophyta > Pinopsida > Cupressales > Taxaceae > Torreya > Torreya grandis. The sequence goes on along the minus strand of JARHVA010003878.1, from coordinate 852,350 downwards.
TGGTATATGCATAAGTAATAAGGTAGATCAAGAACAAAATAAATCTATATAATGGTGTAAAGACCATATCACAAAGGCTTGATCTTCTAGTGTGAACCTTTAAAGTGATCATTTGAAAGTTACATCCAAAATTTGTCACCAACTCAGATTGTATAAGGTTGGTGATGTGCATCATGGCACTCCGTGACCTTTGTTTATGTGTAGGAGAGGATATACTAAACTTATTGATGAATAGACTGGATATGTCACATAAAATTCTTGAATTTTTCCACTTACTATTCCTATGTGCTCAACTCAATGTCAGTTGGTGCATGGTAGGATATGTCTAGAGCTATCTAAGTATGAAACTAAAGACATGTGTGGAATGGAATTTTACCCATAGATCTATGTAGAGCCTTTTTGTATGCATGTTGAATGTATAATATATTGTCATCCCAAGTGCAATCATTTTTATGATTGAATATTCACATAAGATGAACAAGTGTGTGATTGACTAATTCAATTTGACCATTTATCTATGGATGAATGGTCATTGATTGAGCCATCTACATGCCCATCAAGTCCCAAAATGCTTGTCAAAAATGAATCTAAAAACATGGATCCTAATCAAAGATTGTGGATGTTGGTACCCCAAAATGAACATAAACATGGTTGAATAAAACTTACATAGTGTTAGATACGTCAAGGTATTTCTTGCATGTGACCATGATGGACATCTTAGAAAACCTATCCACTATAATTAACACATCATCATTTTGTCATCTCGTCATAGGAAACACAATCATGAAATACATGATGATAGATTACCATGGTCTGGATGGAAGTGGTAGAGGTATGTACAGTCCTCGCTTCTTATTTATGGGATTTGAAATAAAATATTTGATGTGGTGTTCTATTTCAATGTTAATGTGTGTTTAATATAAGTGTGACATAATGTAACTAGAGTCTTTATCATATTGAAGTGTCCCAAGGTCTTGGCATAGTTCACCTCTTAGATAATTCATTAGTGAGGTCCACTAATAGGAATATAGAGATGTTTGAGCTTGAAGATAATTTGGATAGATAATTAGAACTCATGAACTTGTTTATCTTATTCTACAATAGTTTAAGTTGTTGTAAAGTACTAGTCAACTAAGTATAGGGATACCTAATTTGTGAAATTATGGTCACACATATCCAACATTATGATGAGTACATGAACTGATAATCATCTAAGGTAATACATTTCCTTGTTATCCTTCCATATATTTTACTTGATCATTATATGGAATTACTACATATAAGTTATCTATTTCATATGTCATGCATTCTCTAGCTTGTTATGTGTCTATGAAACTTGAAGTGGCTTGTGGTCTATATGAATAATTATCTTCTTTCATACAATGCAATGCTATCATTTTTTTATTTATTTAATAGTATAATATAATTATTTATCATAGGTGGAGTACCTTTTCACATGTCATTGAATGTCTTTGAGTGGTATGCAACTAGATGTCCATATTATATATGTTCTACATTCAGTGCATTGTCAGATGCATCAGTGTGAATTTATATGAGTGATAAATATAGGGTATTTTGAGAATACATTTTTTGTAGAGGATTTTCTTAAGGGCCCTATAAGTCTTTTATTTTACATGAGTCCAATCAAACATGGATTTTTCACTTGTTACCTGGCTAAGATCCTAAGAGATGTGTGAGAAACTAAAGACAAAACTGAGATAAAAGTTAGAAAGTCCAAGAAAACTCATAAATTATTTAATATTATGTGTAGTAGGCTAATTTTGGATCAATTTTATCTTATATAGATATGTGTGTATACCTATGTAATCAATGATGTAGCTCAAGTACTAAATCTACATAGTACTAAATATACACTTTACGAAGTTAATTTGAAACTTGTGTTGATGTTGAGTGTTGAGGATACATGAGATGTTATCTAGGTGATCCTCACAAGTCTTTTTGAATATGAAAATTTCATCCAATTAAACTATGATGAAGTAGTTTATGAATGGAATGAGTAAATTATCCATCAAGTTCATGAATGTGGTTGTCACATTGGTTAGGTTGAAAGGCATGAGCAAGCTTTCATAAAATCCCTCTTGTGTCTTAAATTTTGCCTTCCATAAGTCTTAAGGATGAATTGGAACTTGATGGTAACATGCTTTCAAGTAAATCTTAGTGAAGTATTATGAACCTCAAAGTTGGTCTTGGAAGTCATCAATGGATGGTAGTGGATATTGATTCTTCACCATTATCTTATTTAGTTCATGATAGTCTATGTAGATTCACTAGGACCCATCATTATTGGGTTTTAGGATTTTAATATTAGAAGGTGAAGATTTATGCTTGATCTTGTCCTAATCAAGGATTTCTTATATCTACTATTAAATTATATCACTATCCCAAACTGATCTATGTTATAGAGGTTATTCAGATGAGGGGATCTAGGGACCAAATCAATGTAATGTTTTACTACATAGTGTGTTAGAAGGCCATCAGGATCTACAAATACTTTGATTTTCTAATCCAATAACTTGTCAATATGCTACTACTATGATGATGTGTGAGTGGCATGCGTTGCTAAGGTGTACATTATAATTTTATATTGTGTAGGTGTATCAGTGTAAACCATGAGTAATACAAAATTTTGTGTATCTAATATGAGATTGTGACATTTATTAGTAGAGGCCAAGGTGATTTTAGTCATGAACACTGACTCAATGAGTTTGTACAACTCATCTTGCACATTAATAGCCCACTGTTATGCCTAGACTTATATGTAGCTTTATGATTGAAAAAATATAATCTTCCTATAAGAATTTCATAGGCCTCTAGAGGTGAGATGTCACAAGTTATATAATCCTCCATTGGCTTGAATTTATACTCAAAATTTCATTATCATCAGATGTCTATGTATTTTCCTCACCATAGCCATCCCATATAATATGGCTTAGGGTATATAGTAGTGGTAAGACTAAGGTGTTTCACTATGGACTATGAAATTATGTTTTTTTTACTACCATTGTGACCTATAACTTGGTGTGGAAGAGGAATTTTCACTCTTTATATGTGTTGATCATAGTCATGTTATTACTTAAACAAGAGGCATATAGATCAGTGATATCCATTAGGGTGGGTTTTGATGTAGATTGTGTGATCAAGGACTATTATGCACAACATTCATAATTATTGTAGGTGGATGAGTGAAGGTGATGGCACCACTTATCACCAAACTTATTCTTTCCTTTCTTTGAAGCATAAGGTGCAAGAAAATTCAAATGTTGTGTACTATTCTAACTTTAATCATTCTTATGATAAGGGTAATGTTCACATGCAAGGTTTTGTGTTGTGGAGTTGTGTGAGGGATGATCCTTACACAATGTGTTGGATGAAGAGGTGGTATGTTTCTTCATATTTTCCTTGGATTTGATCTTTATGGCATTCTGATATGTTATCCCTAGAGTGTTATAAGTTAAGGAATTGAGTTTGACATGGATAAAATGTGAGATTTCATTAATATACTGTAGCACTCTATGCTAATTTCTTAAGTTATCTTTCATGAGTGCACAATAGTCATGGAATACATTGGTTTAGTCTTCCATGGATTGATACTTATGTTAACACAATTCTTATATCTCTATGTATTCATCTTCAAAGTGTTGAAGAGGGTATTATTCCTCCTTGAGTGCATTAAAAAAATTACTCCATGATTTGATTGGAATGTATCCTACACATGTTGTGCACTAAAGTTATCCAACTAATTAATAACTAGAATGGACATATTTAATACTGTGAAGGTGATCTTAGCATCAATTAAGTAGTTAACTAAGAAGTACACCTCAATTTTTCAAACTTATTACTTCAATGCTTTGGTGTCAATGCCACCTTATTAAATATGGATGACAAGATTGACTTGTTTTTTGAAAGGTTTTTTTGCTAAAAACATTATGGAACATGTTGATATGAAGAGGAAGGCATCATATTGAGTTACGTCATCAACTCATAAAACTAACCCAAAAGTTTAGTACATTATTCCTCTAGTGCATAGGTGATGAGCCTTTGAATTTTTGGTGCTACCTCAATTTGATTCTAGGTGTCATCCATCTTGCTTTTATTATAGAATCCTATTAGATTTTATGAAATAGAAGTGACTAATAAACATTCTCTCTTTAGTTATGCTTGTGTGGTTATAGGAATATAATGGATAATATATAAAATATCTTGATACCAATCTATCTATTGATCTTTAACTTCAATCTCTGATACTAGATAACTTTCACCATGGGGCTGAGGACCAAGCATGCAAGGTAACACCATGTTTTGGTTACATAGATTAAATGCATGAAGAGTATTCAGATGGAATAATAAAACACACATTTAATGGAGTATAAGTATTACTTATAGGAAATGTAACTTATATTCATAAATAAAAAAGAAATATATATTACAATGTCTATATTTCATTTATTAGAGTATATGCACAAAGCAAGATAAATATGTTATGACTATGTAAATGGAATTATTTTGGTTATTATTTGTCCCATTTTAACTATATGTATATGTTACATATATAACATGAATATTACAAGATCAATGAATGTCAATCCTATCATATGTGGTAGTTGGCAATAGATCAAACAATTAATATCCCATCTATCTCTAACTACTTCCAATCATGATATCTTCTTTTGTTAGCAATGAGTATTTGGTCAATTTAAATTATCCATGTGGTTATGGATTTCCAAAATATGTATATACTATAATATATCCCAAGTAATCAAGTCTGGGAACAAGTGCTAAGGAGGTGAGCAAGAATACAAGATATGAGGTGCCCTATGAGCTATGTAGGCTATGATTTAAGGAGATCAATGCATCTGTGACTAGGCTTGAGACTTATGTTTAAGGTTGTTCTCAAAATTTGGTAAAATGAGTGCACATGATTCTCTAAGAGGTTCAATCTTTGTACAATAGAACAAATGAGGAGTATGTTCAATTGCGTAATAACTGCACATAGATCACCTTTAGTATGTATGTAGGACATAAATAAGTTTTTATCTCCATCCAATCCATACATATAAAATACATTCTCTCCATCATGGTATGACCCCAAATGGTTATATTGGTTTCACCTTGATATTGTTCACTCTCATAAAACATGTCACACTCCCCAAACTTGTGGTAATGACCATCTTGTGGGGGAAGGGAATTTAACCACGATCTAATCACCAAATTACACCATAAAAAATATATGAAAGCACCTAAGAACTGATATCATAATACTAAATCTACTAATCAAAATCCTCAAATATAATCTCAATCATCTAATCCTAATACACAATATTCAATAAAAATTATTGGTGCTATTGATTCTAACTATAACAATCATTACACTAAACTATAATTTTTGAAGGTGGAAAAGGTTAACTATCATCATAATCCTACTCACAAATAACTTGTCACCAAACTTAAGAATCCTTATCCTAAAGACAAAATTCTTAAGGACACTACTGCCACAACTACATCATCTTATAAATCCCCACCTAGCATAGAACTTGCTCCAGCATTAGATCCTCAACCTAGTTCATCCAATAATTCTAATATTTTACATCCTAAATTACTCATTACCAATTAAGATAAAAATATTTATGGCTCTAACCCTATATCACAATGTAATTTTACGCTAGATTAACTTAATTTCATGCCTTGAAAAAAATCCTCTAGTGGAATTCATGAGAACATCCGCACATCATCAAAATTTTCTCATGTAATAATTTAAAAACATATAATGATCCCTATTTAACAAAACCAAACCACCTCACCAAAAACATAAATGTCCTACACTTACATAATTCCATGGCATTAAAACCATTTATCAACCTTCTTCCTTTTAAAAAATTTCTGTAGAGTTTCGTTAAGAAGACATGATAATGATGAAATCATATTTTGAGTAGATGATCCACCTATTTTTATTAATATTTTTATCAAAACTATTTTTATAAGATTTTTTTTGGTAGGCAAAGGCTAAATAATTAATTTTAATTACCTTTAGATTATCCATAAAATTGGATATTGAAAAGATGACCTTAAACAAAAAAGACACACATGTCACATACTTAACAAAACCAATCAAAATCCTTTTTGTTGCATTTGGCTCCCCCTCACTATTTGGCCCAAAATAATATGCAATAAGTTGATGATTTTAGATATTCCACCTTAATACAATATTATTTAAGGTCATCCCTAGACTAAATGCATAAGATCCATAACCCCTTATATAAGCCAATGCATTAAATTCAATCATGATATAAAATGTTACGAACATGAAGTAGATCCCAACCCATGGGATCTCAATCTACCTAACATTAAAAATGCAATATCACATCCCCATAATTTCTCATATTAATAGTCCTCTTATTTATAAGTTCTTTAACCTACATCCCAATATACAAGTTAGTCTTACAGTCTCTAGTTATAATAAACCCAATGAGTAAAAAAATATTTGCAATAATATCAAATTAGCTCCTTAAATAGTAAAACAACAACCTCACCTCTCTTCTACCATGAGATAGGAACATTCTATTGATCAATGATGATGTTGAGAGTCAACCCCCATGTAATGATCATGAGAAGCTTCATGTATATAAGACGACATCATTTACAATGATTCTATAGTGTCTAAATTATTTTAGGATCTTATATCATTATTTTATCGCACATTTATAAACATTTATGTATCAAAAATGATACTTATAATGAGAATCCTAAAAAATACACTAATGTGTGTAACATATCTCTATCATCATATGATGATTAGATAGTTACCCAACACCAATAAAGTAACTTGGATATAATCATTATTATAAAACACTTGACAAAAATCATGCATTTAACTAATATATTCATTTAATTCATATCTCTTTTAATTTTAGTGATGATGATATTGACCTAGAACCTTAAGGTCATGTTCTTTATGTCAACCCTAAATACTCCATGGGTTTTCTAATTTTTATTTTATTTTTTCAAAAATTATGATGGCATTATCTATCCTAATACCATTCTCAAATTATTTGACACTACTAACTATATCAACCAATTTGATATAGTCTAGCCTATTATTCATCTTTCTAACTATAATGGCCAACCTAATATAGCTCAATATTTGATACATAACTATTATGTCAAATCATTACCAAATGGTCAAAATAAATAATACTTACACTAATTATACTAGCCATTCTAATATAGTTTAACCTCATTCTTATATACTAGATTGCATCAGTCAAGATGATATCATATAATAAAAATTATTGATTTCTACTCCTAATCCCTAGATTACCTTAGATGTTAAATGAAATTATATAATAAAAATCCATTCAGAGATTGAAAACAAAGGTAATAATATTTTTGATATTGAATTATATGTTAAATATTATTTCCCTTTACCTATGCTTCCTAGCAATAAATCTATTCTTGAATTACTCTATGCCAAAGAGCCTCAACTTCCCTACCAACATCACAAGCTTGGCCATTTTGAGGAAAAGGATCCTTGTTTAAGTAATTTATTTTCTAGTGTATACCTTAAGAATAATCCTATTTCAAAATTTCTTGTTTCTCTATATCATTTTCAAGATAAAAATAATTATTATCTAATAAATTTAAGAAGTTAACTCTAGTACAACTACCAACCATAAGTTAGTTATTATCTCTGAGGAACTTCACCTTGAAGATAAAGAAAATTATAGATTATATTTATAAAAACATCATGATTTATTTACATAATAATATGAGAACATTCCTTGAATATACCCTAGCATAGTGACATATCTATATGCAAAAATCATGCACCAAAAGTAACAAAATATTCCTTCTGAGGTTTCCACTTATGTCACAAAGAATTTATAAAGCTCCTAGATGTTAAGTTAAATTGACATGTAAATTAATTATAATGGGTACCAAAGACAGTACCCATTCATAATAAATTTAATATGGTAATTTCCATTCATATTGAATTTCATAATCCCAACTTAGCATGTCCCAAAAATACTTTTCTTTACTTTTAATTTATGCCATTATTGATTATACATATAATTATGAGATATTTTCACTCATGGATGGTTTTTAGGGTATAATTATGTTCATATTTCCTCATGAATCAGCATAAACCCACCTTTAATACTTAGTGGGGAGAATATGGATATGTTAAGCTACCTTTAATCCTTAAAAAAATTGGATCAACTTACCAATACACAATGACCTATGTATTTCACTATCTCATCCACAAAATAGTCAAAACCTATGTGGATTAATTTAGAGATAAATTAAAATATTGTGATAACCATACGTATGATGAAAGATTTGATATTTCCATAGTCCATACAAAATAATAATTAATCTTCTGGAAAAACTATGTGGAGTTTTAATCTCAATAGATACTAGAAGTGGATTCAAAATGCATTGAGACTAAAAATTCACACAATTTTTCCTTAAGATTAATTATTATCATATTCATGACCTTTATATCATATTATATGGCCTAATCAAGTATAAAGATAAGCTCAATCATCATAAGTGTGTTTTTTATGTTACCTCTAAAAATCTCTTACAATCCTTATTATCACTATGAGTGATTGACATGGACCCCTCCAAGATAATTTTTACCCTCAATATGCATATACCTTGATCCACTAACATTTACACATACTTTAGGAAACTTGGGTAAAATTTTAAGATTTATTCCTAGTTTAAATTACAATGTATACTTAGTAGATTTTCTTCTCAAGAAATTTTTTACATTTGGATGGACAAATGCTTGTTAACAAGAATTTTATATCATTAAGACATAATTTATTCACCTATATACTCTAAAACCACATTCAAATTATCCCTATCTCATCTTGTATACCTCATATAGACATGTATTATATGGGGTAATGTTTGTGTAACAGAATGAATTAGATAAAATATGTCATCTTTTATATTAGTTTCACCTTGAAAGATTATGAGAATCAATATACAAAAGTGTAGCATGAATATCTTACAATCTAATTCACGATCAAAAGCTTTATCATTATATGACTTAATAGACCACCTATGTCATAGTTTATTTTGATCCACTTTTCCATTTAGTCCCTAAGTCCTTCATGCTTGGAGATAAAATTAGAAATTGGAGAGTGATCTTGATTGAATTTTACCTTAGATTTTTCACCCAAAAATAATTCAAATACATATGATTAACTAGTTTTCATACCCCTCATAGCTCAAAAACACCTTCAGGATGATCTCATTTACAATGATCCCCTCTTAATCAAATTCATTGAGGAAGTTTTCACACTAAAATACTACTTCTAAAAAATCACAGTTGATATCTAGGTTTAAACCCTTGAAGGGATTGAAATTTTAGTCTCTAAGCCTAAATCATTTACAAAATCTAGTTTAGAATAATTACCCATAGTTACTATTGATCTACATGAGGATACTTAGACACTCAAATTTGAGAGGTCCAAGTAGCTCAAGGATCTAGGGAAAATGTGTCTTAGACAACACTTATGGAAAAATAATTCCTCTAGCTTATTTATTAACATTTGATTTCACTAATAACATTATTAAATAAGAAGCTCTCATACTTGGAATTCAAATTGCCATTGATATAAAAATTCATTACATATAAGTGTTAGGAGATTTAAAACTTATATGTCACCAAATTAGTGGTGCTTATAAATGAAAAAATTACAACCTTATTATATATCATCACATAACTTCTAATCGTATACACCCCATTCTATCCACAATTGGCTTCCAATTAGACTTCAGATTGATTTCTACCAAACATTGCAAATGAAGCTTAAGAATCACTAAACATCCCAATTTCATCAACACATATGATATTAGTGCTCAAAATTGTGTTGAGTCATCCATATTTGGGTTATTATCCTTTACACAATAGTAACTCCTCATAGATTCATCTCCAGTCACCTTGTGACCCAATAATTAATAGGTTGGCCCTTGGACCCATTAAATGAGGCACTTGAATAATTCCTAAAGTGATGAAATGTTAAGCAAAATGAATCAACTAATTAAACCAAATATAACACTTAAGTGAATTTTCCATGTGTAATTAGTGAAAAAAAATATTGTAAAATAGAAATTTCAATAAATATGAGGTCATGATGGCATCATCATCCTCAAAGTCAAGGAATAAAACTAACTCCCTAAATTGAATTAAATGTAGAAATAGAGAACCATTATTAATAAATGGGATATCTAAGCCAAATATTAATTACATATACCCTCCATAACTCACCTAGGGTTAGTCTTAAATCACCTAGATTTAGTTTGAACTCAATTGTAGTTAGCTCTAACATAGTTACACTTGGTTGATAGTTAACTTTGGAGGCTGTAAATACAAGTTCCAAGACCATTCTAAATAAGATTTTTATATACAATGTTATTATGCCAAAATACCTCCAAAAAGCTTCATTATGGTGTTACCATGCCCATTTTCCAAATGAAATCAATCTAATCCATGGTGAACAAAGGGGAGATGATGCAAGAGGACCATTGACAAAGACTCTATTGTACACAAGTTGAACAAACAAACTACCTCAACAAGTAGATTTGGAGTTATAAGGAAGTGCAAAGGGAGTTTCTATTTTGTGTTTTTACTTGTCTTAATTACGTTATTATTATTTATGTTTGCCCTAGTACATAGGCAATAATTTTTAGTTTTTATTAAATTTTTTGGTTTGAATTTTAATCGCTAACAAGAGACTAACGATTCTCTTAGTAATCTTATGTTACATAATGGTATGCCTAGTGGCATGTGCATCCCACATATCTCTTCCTATGGCCTTTCATAACCTATTTATAGCATTTTTCATCCTAAAATTTTGACTTAATGATAAAAAAGTGAAAATTTGAATCTTACAGACATTATATAAGAAGTTCTAATTTTGCACCTATAACATGCATTTTTTCACTTGGTAAATGTGGTATTGTACTATGGAGTTGTGATATTATAGTTAGGATAGTAGACTAGGTAAGTGTGGTTTTGCCTTCAAATTTGTGATTTTGAACTATGTAAGTGTGTTATTACATGATTATAATTTATCTTGCTTGCAAGTTGCAATAGTACACTAGGTAAGTATGGTTTTGCATTTAAAGTTATGATTTTGCACTATAAAAGTGCATTATTTCATGATTAAAATTCATCTTGCCTATTAATTATGATATTGTGCTAGGTAAATGTGGTTTTGCCTTAAAATAGTTAGTTTTGCATCTCAAACTATGGTTTTTCATAGTTAAATTTTTTTTCCTTATAATTGTTGTTGTTCACACCTAAAACTAGCCATGACTAGATTTTAACCGGACTTCAGACTAATTCCTACCAACCACTACAAATTAATCTTAGGAATCACTAAACATTCTAAATTCACATGTGCATTATTCATCAAATCTTAAAATCATGCTAAGACATCCCTAATTAGGGTGTCCTATTGTATACAACAATAACCTCTCAAAGATTCATCACTAAGAACCTTACAACATCAAAACAATCAATTTGGCTTATGGACCTATTAAGTAGGGCACATGAACAAATATCAAATCTTGAAGGAGATAAATGGCTAATCATAATTAATTAACAAGATAAACCAAATTAAATGCCTCATTGAATTATCCATTTTTAATTAATGAATAACTATAAAAGTAAATTCAAAAGTGCAAATATCCTAGCCTTTCATCATGACTTTTGGAGATGTCAATCTCTTTGTAAATATCCTAAAATATCTCATTTTAGAGACCCATGCCTATTCATTGTAAATCATGATTACTTGATAACTATTAACTCTACTAGGGTTATATTTGACTTACCTTGGTTAGGTTTGAGCCCATTCCATGTTTAAACTCCACCTTAACTCTCCTAGGGTTAGAGTTAAATCCAATTGCTATAAATACAATTCCATGCCAAGTGAATTTTAATATCTCATAAGTCAAAGTTATAATTCAAATTTAGAGAGAGACATAAGCCATTTTTGTGCAAAGTTATCATTCACAAATGACTTTAAGGCTTTGATAAGAGTAGTGTTATAATGAAAAAATCCCTAGAAAGTAAGGATATAATTATAAAATCTTACCCCAAGATACATCAAGCCACAACACAATCCATAGTATCAAGGAGAGAAGGAGCTACATAACCTCCATTTCCAAAGACTCTTTGATGCACAAACTGATCAAGCCACTCAATAATGCCTTTAGAGCTTGCATAGAAGGTAAATTATTCATTGTCTTTTGAATTTTATTTGTGCTTTAATTTGTCTTTGGTTACTAAGCTCACCCCTAAGATATAGGATTGGAGTCTAAGTTTTAGTGTGTTTATTGAATTTTTTATTGATTAAACTAACATGTTACTAATTTCACTTCTTGGATTCCTATGATCACAAATGGCACACTTAATGGGACATGTACCCCATAAATTTGTTTCTAAATCCTTTAATACCATTCTAATAATTATTTTCATGAAAAAATTTGACCTTGATAATAAAAATAGCTGAAATTTGGAAGCTAAGGGATGGTTTATGGAAGTTGTGAAGTTGCTTTATGTAGTTGTAGTTTTGCTCTCTAGAGTTGTGATATTGCACTTTTAGTTGTAATTTATCACTTATATTTGTGATTTTTAACTTATAATTTAATTTTTTCACTTAAAGTTGCCTTTTTACACTTATAGTTTCATTTTTGCACTTACAGTTGTGTTTTTGCACTTACAGTTGTAGTTTTGTAGATAAAATTGTGTTTTTGCACTTACATTTGTATTTTTATAGGTACAGTTGCATTTTTCATTTAAAATTGTGGTTTTTTAATTTATAGTTATAATTTTTCACTTACAATTGCATTTGTTCACTGTGCATACCCAATACTGATAGGCCATCTTTCGAAGCTTTGTTTGGGGTCATCCAGGCTCTATTTTTTGTGTTTTTTTAACCCTATATTTTCTCCTAAATTTTCAAAATATGTTATCAGTTTACATTCAAGTTGCATAAATTTTTCACAAAATATCAAAAAAACCCTAATACATTTTTTAGGACCCAAAGGCGATATGGAGACATTTAAAACACTTCTAAATTGAAATTTTCACATTTTAAATTGGTGTTTTAAGAATCATTTCATTTAAATCATTTTTGTTTTGTTTCAATATTTCAACAATAAATGCCAAGAGGCCAAATTCATAAACATTTCCCTTTGGTACATTAAAATAAACACCCAAAATTCGATTACATACTCTTATGAGTGATTTATTTTATGTTTATTCTTTAAAAGTTCTTTATTTTTGCAAAATCATTGATGCATGTATGTTCTCCCCCCATTCCTTTCAAGTAACTCAGGTGACCAAAAGTGATCTCTCTTCACATTTTTACTTTGTCTAAAGGCATTAAAATAAAATCTCTAAGGATCTCCTCAAATATATATGGTCTGGGTGATCTAAACATGACCATAAAGTATTTTCACTTATCATTTGTTCTCATGCATCTTGGCTTGTCAGTGAGAGTTCATTACCTCTTCATGAGTTCTCTAGGGAAGCATTGACCCAAGACTTCATCTCTTAGCATAATTTTGAACCCACTCTATGGTGGGGTATACAAATTGATTTTAAATTATTAGTATGTTTAATTTATTAAATAAGTAAACTCTATTAGTAATATATTGCCTTAGACTATAGGGGCACCCTAAACATAACACTATATTGATCAAGAAATGGATGTATTGGTTGCAAAAATGAAAAGACATTTTCACAACAATATAGTTTATGTGGATCCAAATTACATGAGTATCCCTTGTGTTATCCACATTTAGGACCATCTAGAAACACACAAAAATTTAGTTATAGAATAACCCCACTTGTCAAAGAAATATTAATGATGCAGGGTGAGTACCTTGAAGTTCCATATTATTTTACAATATCTTAAGAGAAGGGGTTATAAAAAACCTACTTATTTATCATTTTTATTTTTGGATTAACACTTAAAATCCTCTCAAGATCACATATAAAGATGAAATTTAACAATACTATGTAACCTTGTCAATTTTAGGATCTAGGATGTTACACTTAGGTGTTTGTATCATCTTTATCCTTTATTGTATGGTTTTTGAGTCTAAACTATTGGGTTTTTATGACACATCAAGATTATTATTGTCTACACATCATTCCATTCTTTGAGGAAGCATTACACCATATATTTGACACCATACATTTACCTTAGTCTTTTGATAAATATTTATGTGTGTCACTTGATTGGAAAGGGTAACGTTACATTTCTAAAATACATTTCAAATTTTGTGCCTTAGAGTCTTCAAACATACCATTGATTACATATTTAGAGTGTGATAACATTGTCATGCTACTCAATTTATTTTATATACTTATTTTCCTTATGTCCAAGCTTCACATTTTTAAACTAATCCATATGTGTCTTTTCAATCTTTACTTAGCATTGTTATGCCATTCTACTTCATCTAGATTTTTGTTTGATCAAAGAAGCCTAGTTTTCTTAATTTGATTTTTTAATTAACCTTTACAAGTTCAAATCCAAAAATTGATTGATATATGTTTATACCTAGTGTAATTTGGGCTTAAACACCAATATTCATCTTTTGAGTTATGTAACATAGGTTAACTATTTACCCAATTTGAAAAATATTTGTTTGTTCTTTTATTTGGTATAAATAGCCTATCTCCACATGCTTTTTGTTTCATGCCTTTTTTCAATTAACCAATTTCATATCTAAATTTGAATGCCTAGTCTATGCCAAAGTGTTTTAGATTTGTTAGATTAAATCTCACCTTGTTTTTAAAGTCTATCTTTTGTGCCTTGTTTTTACAAAAGTCCTAGTATATGCCTATTTTTGAGTCTAGATATTGATGCCAAATTTAGCCAAAATACATAGAACATTTTGTGTATTTATATTAGACTTGTTTGAAACACTTTGGACCTAGAGTTTGGAATGTTATTTTTGATTTAGTCACTTGACATTTAACATTAGACATTTGAAATTAGACTATTTTATACCAAGTTTTAGCATAGACCATTTTAGATATACAACTCCCCTAAACCAAGTTTGAACTATTTACCCAACAGATAATGTTTTTAAGATTTCATAAAACTCTAGACCTTTTGTAGAGATTTCATCATTGACTTGGATATGTCTCATTACATTTATGGCAGAACCATATATAATCCAAGTTATGATAGAATTTACACACAAATTGACTTTGTTTGAGACCCCTATGGTGAAGAAGTGGTTTGCGAGATAGATCCATATCCTCTTTACAATCCCCAATCTAAGGAATAAAGGGAAGTGATATGTTTGGTGGTACATCCTTAGGGATAGTTAACATACGATGTTTTCTATCTCATTGATCATAACCTTTGACCCCCCACCTATACCATTAACCATCCTTTAGATTGTGTAAGCCACCAATCTCCATAACATCCAAGGATCATTATTATAGGAACTCATACTTTGGCTCATGATAACAGCCAAACTTTAAAATGCCCTATTATTTATATTCTAGGATGTCATCCTTTTTCTCATAATAGAAACCAAGATTTTCAATGCACTACCATTTATATATTAGGCCCTTATCCTTTAGTTCATAATATAAACTAATCTTTACAATGCCCTACCATTTCTATTCTAGGACCTCATCCTTTGGCTCATGATATTAACCACAATTTTTAATGACCTACCATTTCTATACCAAGACCTCATCCTTTATATCATGATACAAACTGAGCTTCACAATACCATACCATTACCATTTAAGGTCATTCCATG
This sequence comes from Torreya grandis, assembly GCA_037957365.1. Classification (NCBI taxonomy): domain Eukaryota; kingdom Viridiplantae; phylum Streptophyta; class Pinopsida; order Cupressales; family Taxaceae; genus Torreya; species Torreya grandis. The sequence continues at coordinate 836,522 of JARHVA010003878.1, read as the reverse complement.
AATAGTAGCTCGTTATCCTAACAAAGTTATCCAATCACAACTAGATTAGTTATAGTTACTATCTTAGGCCATAAACTAGCCTCAGTTAAGCCTATAATTATCCAACCATTGACCATTATTCATTCATTTCCATCCATCCCCCACTTTATAAATCCCATGCCAATTTTTGATTAAAAAATAGATTCAATCAATACCCTTCCAACTGAGCCAATCATTTGAAAACCAAGTTGTGTTCAAAACTAGTATTTTCTAATTGATTATAAACCCAAACCAAGAGAACCAACCAATCCATGATGTTTTTGGTGAACAAACCATTTGTGACAAGTCAACCTATGATGAGTCACCTTTTGATCCTTCCATTATTGAGGAGTCTCACTTTGATAAGCTAGTGTTTTTTGAGTCACTTCCTAATGATTATAACTACCTTTAGGAAAATTATTACCTCAACCATTGTCCTATTTTTCAAGAGCCTCCCTTTGACAATATACTGTCTATTGAGTTATCTATTTACCTTTTTCCCATCATGGAAGAGTCTCACTTTGAAAAACTAGTCTCTATGAATCCCATTATTCCATCACAAGATGTTACTTATCCAATACCAAACATTAAAGAAGACATCATTTTAGCAGTGCCCATGCTAGATGAATAATCAACATTAAAGTTAGGTTTTATTATTGAACTGACATCAGATTTAGCATCAAAAATAGAATCAATATCAGGCTCAACATCAAATTTAGAGTCCTTTGAGTTAGACTTGGTTTTATAATTAGAATATGTTCATGGTTTTTATAATATTGGTTACACATGCCTCATAGATCAATTTGAATACATTTGTGATCCTTCTACAGTTTTAGAGGATGAGTACTTCAGATTTGAAAAAAAATATCCTAGTATCTTCTATGAGGATTGGGTAGATTATTCTCATTCTATTACCATTCCACATACCATTACCACCAACAAACCTAACTATTATATTGACCTTCCACTTCCCACAAGTGTCAATTGGGATTGATAGAATCACACTTTGTTGAGCTACATCCATGGTGACATATTAGTTATATAATATTAGGGGGTCCAAGACCACATTGATGTCAAACAAGAAGAATATCCTAGTGAAACCTTTTCAAAGCCACTAGGGGAGAATTAAATTTCAAACTCAACATCTTCTAGTGAAACCTTATTTGAGGCACTAAAATATAATCAAATTTAAAATTCAATGTTCCTTAGTGAAACCTTGTCGAAGGTACTAGGGACAATCAAGACAAATTCATTGGTGAAAACCTCATTGAGTCACCAATAGATAAGTAAAATAGATATTCAATACTTGATGAAGACAAAATCAAGGATAAAATTAACATATCTTCTAATCTATCACATAATTAGATGGCATCTACTTTCATGCCCAAATAATGTAAAAATCTATTAGTCATATTCAAAGCATATTCATAAGTATTCAACCCTACCAAAACTAATGTTATGTCAAATTAGGAATCAACAACATTGTGTGTGCCTCAACATCCCAATCTTAATTTTTTTCCAACCCATTATACATTCCATTATCATACATCATTACATTTCCAAATCAAATCTATCAGTCAATATTTATCCATATTTACATCCCTAGTTGCACTTTTATTTACAAAGGCTATATATATATATATATATATACCTGTATCAAAGTTTGGAGGAAATATAATCAAAAACCAATGATTATCACAATAACATCATTTACATCTAAATCTATAGAAGGTTCTTGAAAGAGAAGCTATTCAAAAGAGGTATGGGCTAGCAATTTACATGATTGACTATTCTAGTTGTATCATATGTTGATCATGATGTCAATATCCACATCAATAGGAATAATAAAACCTTTTTCCATTCCTCTTGCCATTATTTTTTACTCTAACACTTCCTCACATTTTCACTTGGGGGTAACCCTATTACTATTATATTAAATTTCCATATTATAGTATTATTTATGCCATATGTCATTTTATCATACCTTTACTATTGACCAAAGCTATTTATAGCCATCCTACCCAACCCTTTTTTTAATCTCAGTTCCTTTGGTTCTTCACACGCCTTGTGCGAGGGGATTTTGATCTAGTTTGAATAGTTTTACAAATCCATGTTTAAATGGTAGTCTATGAAAGTAGTGTGCTATTAGATCTAGAAAGATATCTTCAATTTAAATTTGATTGGTGCCACTGATTATAACCACCTTTAGGCCAATTAGTATCCCACTTTATCTTACTAATTATAATCACATATGGGTAAATTAGTATCACCAACTTATGCCATTATTTCCTAATTATAAATGCCTATGGGAAAATTAGGAATAACACCTTTTATGATGTATTTTTGCATCACTTGGTCATTAATATTTTCATTTGAATTATTATTTGTCCTTAGTTATGAACTCATTGTTATCAAGTTGAGTCTCACCACCTTTTGTGTTAAAATAATTACTGTGACTTGAGGTCCTAATGGGACTATGTAGGTTGTGGTTGATTTACATTGAGGTCAGCTCAGTAGCCCTTTTCCATACACTCTTGCCATTTTATGATAAACTTAAGCCAACACTCTTACCATTTTGTGATTAGTATCTTGTCAATATCTAATGAGTTAAGATATCTCAAATTTCAAAAAAATTCAAAAAATTTAAAATCCAAAAATAGTTGTCTTGTCTAAGTCTAGTTAGTCATCTTTGATCCAGCCTATTGGGAAAAATTCATTGTTAAGATGCTTTATTTATATTTTAATTTTGATATTTTTGTGTGTGTTTTTTTTCTTAGTTATTTGTTTGTTTTATTCCCTATTTATTTTCTTTCAATACTATGTCTCGACTCAGGCTATATGTGTTCATTAGGTTATTCCTTGTGAATTATTCTTGATTCCATCCATATTCATACGTTAATATTTTCATCATGGTTTTTATCATTGGCACATTATTTTTTATTTTTTATTATATCGAGAGTCATTCCTTCTAAATATTTTGGTAAATTTTTCATGGTGTTCTATTATGAAGCATATCATCACATGCTATAGAAAAATCATCTTGAGAATTCTTAATAGAAATGAAGCCATATAAGTCTCTCCTTGGTAACCATGGAAATTCCTCCCACCCTCCTTGATCAAATAGACCCATTGAGAATTTTGGTTATATCAATGCTAATAAGTATGAGAATCTCCACATTGGTAAGTACAACTAAATCATTTTTATTGATCAATTACTATTCATATATTCATTTATTTCATCACTTTGTGTATCCTCATATGTCTGGTTGTTTGTGGCTTATTCAGTCATTAGACCATCACCTCTACATTTGTGCCTAATCATATTTAATATGTATAATAGGTTATGTCCTTGAGTTATGCTTGAAAATATGACCTACTAAGGGAAAAAAACATTTTTTATTCTAGGTCATCTTCAATCATAATAACCACCTATGGGAAAATCATTATTCTTACTCACCCTCCCTAATTGGGGCATATGTCATTGCCACTGATTATAACTACCTTTGGGAAAATCAGTGTCTCAACCTTTGTTATTGATTATAACTAACATTGTGAAAATCAATACTTTTTTAATTAGTGCATGCAAGCATTCTCTCAATTGGATTATTCTCACCCATGGGTTAATTTCATTATTTTTCTTGATTTTTTTTGAAGGACCATTCATTAATCATATGTGTCAGCCAATCCTTCTATGAGGCATTATTATAAGCTTCCCAAACATTGTTTTGATATTTTTCTTTAATCATCATCTTCTTTTTACCCTGTTTCATTATTTTAAAAGACATTAATATGACTATAGCTTGCAATATCTTCCCAAATAAGGGCAAACTGTAGACACCTAAAACTAGCCACAACTAGATTTTGATCAAAGTTCAGATTGATTCCTACCAACCATTACAAATTAATCTTAGGAATCATTTAACATCCCAAATTCTCTTTTTCATCATCCATTAGATCTTATAATCATATTAAGACATCCCTAATTTGGGTATCCTATTGTATGAAATAATAACCTCTCATGGATTCATCCCTGAGCACCTTGCAACATCATTACAATCAATTTGGCCTATTAACCTATTAAGTAGGGCACATGAACAAATATCAAATATTGAAATATATAAATGGATAATCATAATTAATTAGCAATCTAAATCAAATTAAATGCCTAGTTAAATTATCTATTTGTCATTAATGAATAACTAAAAAAGGAAATTCAAAAATGCAAATATCCTTGCCTTTCATCATAACCTTTGTGAGTTGTAAATATCTTTAGAAATATCCTAAAATATCTCATTTTGGAGACCTATGCCTATTCATTTCAAATCATAATTACTTAACAACTATTAAATCTATTGGGGTTCTATTTTACTCACTTAGGTTAGGTTTGAACCCATTCCATGTTTAAAAACCACCTTAACTCTCCTAGGGTTGGAGTTAACTCCATTTAATATAAATATAATGCCATGGTAAGTGGATTTTAAGATCTCATAAGGTAAAGTTATAATTCAAATTTGGAGAGAGACATAAGTTATTTTCATGCAAAGTTATCATGCACAAATGACTTTAGTGTTTTGATAAGAGTAGTGTTATAATACAAAAATCCCTAGAAAGTAAGGTTATAATGCCAAAATCTTGAGTGAAGCTACATAAAGCCATAATGCAATCCATGGTACCAAGGAGAGGAGTTACACAACCTCTATTTCCAAATACTTTGTTATGCAAAATTTGATTAAGCCACTCAATAATGCATTTGGATCTCCCAAAGAAGGTGAAGGATTTTTTGTTTTTTACATTTTATTTATGATTTCATTTGTCTTTTGTTACTAGGTTCACCCATAATATCTAGGCTTTGAGTGTAAGTATTAGTGTGTTTATTGAATTTTTTATTGCTTAAACTAACATGTTACTAACCTCCCTTCTTGGATTCCTATGATCACAGTGGTCTTGTAGTTGTAATATGAATTATTGTAGTCCTATATACATTATTAACCCTCTGAAATGTGGTTTTACGTTAAGTTATGTGATTTTATAGGGAAGTGAGGTATTAAAATTGAAGCTACATTATTTTCCTCACAATTTGTATTATTTCATTGTGTAGTCATGGTTTTGAAATAATAGTATATGTTGTAGATAGATGCTATTTTGAATTAATAGTTACTATTTTTTAGAAAAGTGGTGGATTTGATCTATAGATCTATGGTATTGCACTATGTGAAAAACACAAAAAACCTAAAATCTAGAATTTCAATTTTCATTTTCTTTTTTATATTTTAGCTTCTAAGCAAAAACCCATTAACACTTTTATAGGACCTAAAAAGGTCAAGATGGAACATTTTTAACACTTTAAAAGTTAAAAATCACATTTATATTTGGTGTTTAAAAAATATTTACTTGATTTTATTTCATTTTTCAAAGTTCACAAATCAGTAAAAAAATCCAAGGGAACAAATTTCACATCACATTTCACTTTGTGTTTTTAAAATGAACTCAAGCTTAGACTAAATTCTCTTAAGATCTTGCTTGTTTTTAATTTTGTTTATTTGTTGTGTGTTATTGAAAAATTGACTTACATGTATAGTTTCCTCCATCCCCTTTAGGGAACTTAGGTGACCAAAAAGTGATTTTTCCTTTACCTTTTATTTCTTAATCCAAGTGTATAATAAATTTCACTAAGGTACTCCCCAATATCTGAATGACTTGGGTGACCCTAAAATGACCTTAAAGTGATTCTATCTTTACTTTCTTGCATCTTGGCTTGTGATCAATATTTTAAAACCTTCTAATTAGTTATTTAAAGAAGCATTTACATATGAATTCATCTCCTAACATCATTTCAATCCTACTCCATGGTGGGGTATACAAATTAGGGCATGAGATATTGTGATTGCCATGGGGCTAAGTGATTAGCCTCTTTGATCATAATGAAAACTTGAGTTATGTCTAGCTAAGCAAGTGCCTCCACTAAGAAGTACATGGATGGATTCATTATATAGATGAACATACCCTTTCATAGTAAGTTAGTTGGTATGAACTCAATTGACATGATTACATATTTAGTGTTAACCATAATTGCAACCATTTAGAATGCATGAAACTTATAGTTTTTAGACAAACACCATTTACCATATAAATATTGTCAATGTAGGGTGAGTAACCAAAAGTTCCATGTTGTCATATTAATTATTGAGAGAAGAGGGGGATTAAAAGCCCTACTTTTGATGCCCATTTAAATTTTTGGATTAATAAAATTATTTCCTCTCAATAAGGAGTATATGGATAAAATTTGAAAATATGAAACAACCTTGTCAGTTTTTAGGATAGGATGATACACTTAGGTGTTTTTATGTCTTTCCTTTCTAATTGAATTATTTTGAGTCAAAAATATATTTGTTTATCAAAACACATGTCCAAAATTAAGTCATATTTATACACCCCTTTTAGCCTAAAGAGGTGTTATTCTATTTGTTTGATGCCACACTTTGTCTTAGTCATTTTCCGAAAAACAATGTGTGTGTGTGTGTGTGTGTGTGTGTGTGTGTGTGTGTGTGTGTGTGTGTGTGTGTGTGTGTGTGTGTGTGTGTGTGTGTGTGTGTGTGTGTGTGTGTGTGTGTGTGTGTGTGTGTGTGTGTGTGTGTGTGTGTGTGTGTGTGACTTGTTTGAAAGGGGCATCATTATGCTACCCATTTAATTCTAAAATTATTCCTTAGAGTTTGAAACAAAATCATTTGTCATATATTTTGTATGAGATAATGTCATTATGTTTCTCACATTATTTCAAAAACCTTTATCCTTGTTTCAATTCAGGTTTAAAACTCCATGTTCCTTTTTGTTTTATGCCTAGTATCATTATGTCATCCATTTTGGTTTAGTTGGTTTTCCAATTGAGAAACTGAGTGTTCTAAACCAAGTTCAAAATTGGTCTTGTGAAGTTTAGATTTAGATGTTGATTAGTTTATGCCTATAAATTTCTTAATTTTGGCTTAGACATTTACCTCACTTTTGGATTGTGTAAATTAGACTAATTCCTTACTTGGACTAATTTATATATGAATTTCATCTCTTTTATTTCTTATAACTAAGGTCAAAACTTTCCCTCAAAATAAAAACTTAAATTTGATTAGTTTACATTTGAGTCTTGTTCATTACTTGGGCTTAAATTTTTTACTCCTCATCCTTATTTTTGACTACATGTAATTGATTTTCCTAATTATGTTTATGTATATGCCTAAATTCCAATGCCTTTTATCAATGGTCAAGTTTGTGTCTGAATCCGTATGCATAGTTTGAGTCAAAGTGTTTCAAATTATTAGATTAATTATTTTACCATTTTAGACCTATCACTTTGCCTTTCATTCTTATACTTGGTATGTTTCAAGTCGAGCTTTGTGTCATGTTCCCCAAGTCCTAACATTTACCTTTCACTTTTAAACCTAGTGTGTTTTAAGTATAGTTTTATGTGTGTTTGGTAAGACCCATAATTTTACCTTTTGTACTTATACCTAGTTTGTTCTAAGTATAGCTTTTTGTCATGTCTCCAAAGACCTAGCATTTTACCTTTTTAGACCTAGTTGTTCCAATTCTAGCTTTTATGTCATGTTTGTGAAAGACCTAGCATTTTACCTTTTTAGACCTAATTGTTTCCAATTCTAGCTTTTGTGTCATGTTTCTAAAAGCCCTAGAATTTTCCATTTCATTTTAGACTTATTTATTTTGAGCTTATCTTTGTGCCTTGTTCCCAAAGACCTAGTAACTTGTACCATTTTTAGACTGAGATTTGAGTTTTTTGAAACACTTTTGCCAAGTTTGGCATTCAAATTTGAATTTCACTTGACCATTTTTGAAAGACATTTGACATTAGACCTTGTGGAAATTTTACACCAAATTTATCATTGACAAATTTAGAGAACAAATCTATTCCTAGACCAAGTTTAGACCAAGTGTGCCTTCTTAGATCGAGTTTACCATTTAGACCAAGTTTGGACCATTTACCATATAGACCTCATTTTAATAATTTATATAAATCTAGAATTATTTCACAGTATGTTTATCATGGGTTTGGATATGTCTCATTACAATCATAATGGATCCATGTATAATTCAAGTTATGATAACATAGTCACAAATGATAACTTTATTCAAGATCCATATGGTAATGATGTAGTTTATGAGATGGATCCCTATCCTCCTTACATTGTGTAATATGTGGAGCAAATTTAATATCTATTAGCACACTACTTGGTTAACACACCTCCCTAATCAAATCAAGACTAATATCAAATAGCAAAATATCTCATTAGTGTTTCCTTAGTTGTGGAACAAGTTTAACAATAACCTTACTACATTACTATGCCATTAACATATGATCCTTATTTGTTTGATCATAACTTTATTAAAAATAAGGAAAAAAATTTATTCAATGATATGGATGTAGGGGCCAAGTTTCTAGAGTAATTACCCAATGAAAACCTACCTAATCTAGTAAGAGTGCCTCTAAACATGCCTTATACCCAAACTATCAAGCATGCATCTACTAGTTATCTTGAAGTGCTCATGTCGATTTCATACAAAGATTCAAACATGCTTACAAGATGAAATGGATCCATGGAGGAAAAATTTGCACAAATGCAATAAACATATCAAACACATCTAAACATAGCATGTAATTTTAATGTCATGTCCATATCAAATGTTCCACTCATATAGCTAACTCTTTCAACAAGAGTGTTAATTGATTTGATAAGTCAAGTTAATAAGGGTATAAACCCATTTTCCCAAATTAATTTAGCAAGTGACATGATAAATGTCCCACTTATCAAATATGTGAATATGGCCTTTGCATAGAATAATGTGCCAAATACGATGGATAACACACAAGTGTCTTCCAATCCCAACCAAAGTGGTTTACATGCACCAAAAAATAGTTTGTAATAATAAGCACCTATAGTTAATACTATGAGTGTTTTGTAATAGTAAGGGCAAGAATTCCTACTTCTTAACTATAGCAGGTTACTTCCAATCCTTAACTAGCTAATTCTTCAAGCACACAACAATAGTGAATAAGTAACCAAGCATCAGACAATGCTTTACCCTAACAAGTGATGAATGTTATCCCACATTAATAGGTGATCACTAATATTCTAAAACAATAGATATAATTTAACTTAACACTATAATAGAGGTAGAAAACCATATCACCTCAACAAGGGGAAAAAATGTTCTACCTAAATGGGTCGTGACGTATAATCAATAATGTATATATATATTAGTCAAAGATAATAGCCAAACACCCAACAAGAATCTAGTTCACAATAAGTGTTTGCATAATAAATAGGTATGAATTTTTAACAAGTACCTATTAGGAAACCATTACCTTTTATTCAAAAAGTGTCATAGATTTAAAGATAGGGCTTTAGTCTACAATAAGTTCCCCTTATTCAGCTAAGTTTAACTAGTCAGCATCAAGTCCCTACACAACCTCAACAGGCATAATATATTGTATAAATCCATATCCTTCCATCACAACCCTAATTCCCTTAGACCTAAGTCCATATATCAAATCCAAAATATAATATCTATCACTAATGATGTAATATCAATAGCCGCATCCTAATCTAAGTATGCATATTTTTGGTTGATTCATTCAACAAATGAACATTCCACAACAAACCATTCTTCCATTATACCCCAGTCAAGGTAATGCACCTTTAACCACATATCCACCACCACAATTAAATATATCATCTAGTTTCTTAGCCCAAGAACTACAATAACTAAAAGATGTGATTTCCACCATTAAAACTGAGAATTAGATAAATAAATTCAAATTAGATGATGTTTGTTCATACCCTTTCAACACGAAGTATCTTCATATACCATTTCCTCTAGGTTATGAACCATCAAAATTTGATGAGTACAAAGGGTAAAGGATGCCCTAAGGAACATGTAACATAGTTCTTTGTCAGTTTCTAGCCAATGACATATAATGACATTTATCTAATATTTTTATCTCCTCAAAGTCTAGCTAGACAGGCTTTGTAATGGTTTCTTGAGTTGTCAAAAAATTTAGTATTTGATTTTGATGATATCTCAGACAATTTTGTACAAAAATTATCCTACAATCTCAAGCATGAGGTTTCATTAGTAGATTTCACTTAGGCTAAATAAAATTTATTGAGAGATTTTCAAGATACTTGTTGAGATGGAGAGTGTTGGATAGTCACTTCACCCATAGCTTAGATGAGAAATAATTGGTTGCTATGTTTACTAAATATTTACACAATAAGATATCATATCATTTGGAACTTTAGTGTGTGCACACATTCAAATATATTATTGACAAAGGTTTAAAAATTTAAAATTCCCTTATTAACAAAGGGATTATTAAGTTAACCTCCTTACTTTAGAATTAGAATGAAAACTAAGGTGTAAGCCCCAGTCAAATCCCTAACCAAGTCTAAGCACAAGCATTAACACTAGCTACAGGTAACAACTATGAAAAATCCAAACCATACAACCCAAAAAATAACATTATTGGTAATGGAGTAACTAAGTTGCACCATGTCTAAATTGTGAAAACATGATCTACTCAACCCATGTTGCTGATGATCTTATTCCTCTTCAACAAACTATACATCAAGCACTCCTATGCATCAACCTAGACTAGAACCTCAACTACAACCACCACCTTTGTAAATCCCTCCTTTAAGAATAAATCCCACTCCTCAGGTCCTCAATAATCTTAGTGAGGCAATCAAAGTAGTGTTTCAAAACCTAGCCATGACCAATATGATTAGTTGGTAGATTCTAAAACACTATGTTGAAGGTATACCATATTTAGTTGGTATAAAGAGCATGAGTTTTATGAATACCATCATTTTCATGGTCATTCCATACACTATTTTGTGTGTTTGAAGCACCTTATTCAAAAGATGCTAAAAATTAAGGAAATTCAATTTGATAATAGAGCATCTGCTTCCAATTAGAATCTAGGTATTTATGAAAACCCTTTTTGTAACACAATGATTTCAATCAATAATAATATATACAAAGACCACCACCATAACAACAAAATCAACATCAATAACAAAATCAGTAGAGATAACAACATCAATTGAATGGGAGGAACCAAGGCCAAAATGACCCTCATAACCAATAGTCTTACCACACAGTTGCATGTGACTATAATCAAGTTTTAGGTCATATTATGGGTGGGAGTGTTTTTAACGTTACCATAAATCCTATAACAAGTACTAATATACTAGGACTATTTATTGCCTTACAATATCAATCAACCTACCTATGTAAGTAATCCTTCCTTGACTTGGGATCATAGCCAAGTGCAACAAAAACTAGGGATTACTATTTCTAGATCTTATGTAGATAAATTATCATTTCCCCATAACCATAAATAAGTGCATCAATAATCAAGACTTATCCTATCTATCCCATCTCCATAATTTTTTAATAATGGTCTTGCATCTAATCCATATTTTGTAACCATAACTTGATAGTATAAGATTACCATCCCAATCCCATAAGCTCCTTATAATAACCTTGTTCAACCTATTGTACTCAATAAGAGTAAGACATTTACAACTATTAGGGAAAAGACATACAAAATTATAAAATAACTCCAAAAGACATATGCATAAATCTCCATTTTAAATTTATTATGTACATTTACTATCCAAAATAATATCCTAACATAACTCTGAGGCCAATCCCAAGCTTTAAATGACATAACCCTAGATAAATTTCAAGATTTAGTTAGACACTATCCCTGGGCCAAAAATTGACCTTTGACTAAAGTAATATGTCATCCCTTTTCCCTCTCCATAATAACCCATTATACATTGAATATTTCATCATGTAGAACAAAATCAAATGTGTCCTCATAGACAATAGATCAGGCCTAAATATTGTGTTTTTAAGGCTCATTAAGCATCTAGGATATACAATAACCAATCTACAACAAAAAATTATTACTATCAAAGCCTATGACAATGAAGAATGGGAATCCCAAAGAATTATAAGCTTGATAGTGATCATTGGGCCAGTGACCCATGATACACTCTACCATGTGTTGTATATAGACCTATCATACAATTTGATTTTGGGTAGACCATGGATACATGAGATTCATGCAATCCCTTCAACATTGCACTAGTGTATCAAATTCACTCACTCATGTATGTAGGTAACTATCCCTAGATATCTAAAACCTTATTAAAATTTCAAACACTTGGAGGATAAATAATAAATTTACAACTACTATTTTGGCCTAGATCTAGTACACAAAAAAGACAAAGTAAATACATGTTTTTCAAACTTCCATAGGATAATTATATAGACCCTGATATCCTTGCCTCATCTTCACATACTCCTATTGAAATGTCTAATCATTTTACCATTGTAGATAATGGCCCAAGAGAGTATTTGATCTTTGACCCATGACATGTTCCATATTACCAAGCTTCCATATAACCCCAAGTCCTATGGAAGACCTAAAAATAAACCAGCTTACATGGAATGGTGATGGAATGGAAAGAGCAAGATTCATATCCCAAAATGAGTTATTTTTACAATAAACACTAGCCAATAAGGGGATCTACTTGCCAATGATGATTCATGGTTGTATAATGACAAATTGTCCAATTACTATAAAAGTGCCAAATATCCCATCCCTAACATGATTATGGATAATCAAGCCTATTAAGGTGGAGGCCTATGAATAAATCATCAAGGTACTCTTGAGGCCATTTGTATGACTAATTATAAAGTAACATATGGTCTTATATTTAAATTATTTTAGGGTGATCCCATATATCTTATTCATGTTCCAACATTAATGAATAGTGACAATGATGCTGGTAGAGAATTAGTATCTAATCATAACATTTATGAAGACCTAGACAATACCAATTTATTTGACCCACATACCATTTACACCATTACTCTATTAATCCAACATTCTATGCTTCACCTTTATCATCCTCAACTTATGGACTTGGAATAATAAGAATCCATAGTGCCTATAGATAAGTTTGAGAATGATGAGTGCTTTTGAAATTTTATAGGCCTAAGAGATCATGTTCCATTGGGAGACAAAAAATAAGGGTTCTTTACCAAATTAAATCCAACTTCCTATTTCGGATAGTGGGTGAACACCCTTGGCCAAAAATAAAATAATAAAACATTGAGGTCCCAAAGTGAAAACCTATTTGAGGAACTTTTGGAAAGTGGAAAAAGTAAAGAGAAATGATAGTCTTTTAGTGAAAACCTATTTTAGGTGACACTAGACAGGGGTGTTCACCTTTCCTCTAATGAAGCTTAAGAGACCTCTAATGATGAAATTTCTTTTAGGTTTGAGTTTAGTTCAGTAAAACAACATGCCTTTGATCAAATCACCCAACAATTTCCTACATTTTTTTATACATGGATATCACTACCATTAGAAGATTCATATTCATCCTACCTAGGAGATCTAGAAGAACTAATCCAACTATAAGACTTTTCCATTGTAGGATTATTTACATCCTTGCTAAACATTATGGAGGATAGATTGAAACTAATAGTAGAAGATACTATGAAGTTCAAAACTAGGACTCCAAATGACCTGAAGTAGATCAAATTAGGATTATCCCTCATTGAGGAGGAATGTGAAGTTTTTATAGCCCTATTGAGAGAATTTCTTAACCTTTTTACTTGGGCCTAATCAAAAATGCTAGGTTTAGACCCTACCTTAGTTGTATACCACCTTATTTTACATCCTAATGCCAAACCTATGAAATATAAATTATGTAAGATGCATCCTCGTATTGATGTATTAGTAAATAAAGAATTGAAAAACTATTTGAAGTGAGATGCCTCTGATCAATTGACTATTCAGAGTGGATCTCAAATGTTGTACCTATTGGTAAAAATCCTGAAGTAATCAAAATCCACATTGATTTTAGATACAATAACAAGGCCTTCACCAAGGACAACTTTCCTTTGCTAAATATTGACATGTTGGTTGACTTCATTGCGTGGTATGAAATTATTTCCCTTATGGATTGCTTTTAAAAATATAATCATACTAGGATTATGCTAGAAGACCAACATAAAATAGTGTTCACCACTCCATGGAGAATGTTTTGCTATCAAGTTATGTCATTTGGTTTAAAGAATGTTGGGGCCACATATTAGAGAGCCATGACCATCATATTTCATGACATGATGCATGACATTGTTGAAGACTATGTTGATGACATAGTGGGTAAATCAAAGACTTATGATGACCATCCAATAGTAATACAAGGAATATTTGAAAGGCTTCATGAGTACAAGGTTTGACTTTATCCCAAAAAATGTGTTTTTACTATCACTTTAGGAAAATTATTAGGATTCATTATCTCTCTCTAAGGCATTGAATTTGATCTTACAAAGGTTTAGACCATTACTAAGATGCTACCACCTTCCACTTTAAAGAAGCTCTATAATTTGTAGCATAAAATCTAGTCTATTAAATGCTTCATTTCATAGTTGGCCAATAAAATCCATCCATTCACTCACTTATTGAATAAAGGTGTTATATTTATTTAGGATGAAGAATTCCATAAAGCCTTTCAACATCTAAATGAATATATTTCCAATCCACTTGTTTTGTTACCATAAATGCTAGGAAGGCCATGTTTAATATACTGATCTACTATAGATAATTCCCTGGGGTAAATTTTAGTTCGACGTGATGAGATTGGAAAAGAACATGTCATGTACTATCTAAGCCATACACTGGTCATGTATGAGCATAACTATATGCCAATAGAAAAATATTATTTAACTATGGTCTTTATATTCTAGAAGCTATGTCATTACAAGTTTAATAAGACCTTAGTCATTACTAATTTAGATCCACTCAAGTATCTACTATCCAAAATAGATTTACAAGGTTTCATGGCTAAATGAATCATGCTAAAAAGTGAGTTAAAGATTGAATATGTCAATTAAAAGGCCATAAAGGGACAAGCCCTTATAGTCCAACTTACTGAAACTCCCCTTGAAAATTCTAAACCAATCACATTTACATTCTTAGATGAATCCATCATGACAGTCATAGAAACCACTCTTGAAGAATAATAATAGAAGCTTTATTTTGATGGTTTGTTTACATATCATGGATTGAGAGAAGGCCTATTATTTATTACACCAAAAGGGATCTCATTCTCAAATCATTCCATACCAACTTTAATTTTAATAATAACATGGCTAAATATGAAGAACTCATTGCATGAATTTGTCAAGTAGTATAATGGAATATTTAGCATCTCATGGTTTATGGAATATTTAGTAAAATAACAATGTCAAAGCCTTTTTTATTGAGTACAACATCACCTAGTATTTTTCCACTACATATTACCCAAAATGTAATGTTTAAGCAAAGGCATATAATAAGACTATTATCAACATCATTTAAAATATTATCAATTATGCTAACCGTGATTAGCATCTATAGATATTCTATGCCTTATAAGAATACCATACTAAGTATTATACTCCAATAGGAGCCATGCCTTATTCCCTACTCTATGGAACTAAGGCCATTATACCCATGAAGTTTGAGTTACCTTCTCTATGTATCTATTTGAAACACATCCTAGATGATGAAGATTATAGAGTAGCTCACTTTCAAGAAATAAAGTTATTGGATGAGAAATGTATAGCTACTATTAATAACCTTTAAGCATAATCGAACTAAATCCATGGCATATACAACTTGTGGGTCAAACACAAAGAGTTTGAGTTTGGTGATCTTATTCTTCAAGAAACCCAAAATAACACCATGTCCAAAAAGAAGAATAAATTCAAGTTCAGGTTTAATGGGATAGGTCCCTATGTCATTTTTGTAAATTATGGCTTTAGAGCATACAGGCTCACTACACCAAATGAATATGAACTTGATGAGCCCATAAACATCATACATCACAAGTGTTATTTCACTTGAGAGACTTAAATTATTATTTATGAGGCCCATTTATGTTATACCATATATTCACCTTCCTTGTATTATATCGTATACCATTTTATACCATGCCTTCAACAAACATTAGTTTTACCTTCCTAACCAACACTTTTTGACCTAGGTTATGATCCACTAGTTCTTTGAGAAACTTCTAAAGGAAGATTCAGATTAAAGGTTTAGTATTTGATTTAGTATTAGAGATAAAGGTGGTCCCTTAGACTAGTATGATAGTGGTTTGGTAGTTACATCCTTAATTTTTTGTTTTGTTTCATTATGAGTGATACTAATTCTAACAACCTTTTAGAAAATTAATGTCCCACCCCATGCTACTAGTTATAATCACCTTTTAGAAAATTAGTATAGTTTATCCATGCTATTATTTCATAATTATAACTACCTATGGGAAAATTGGGACCAAAATCTTTCCCATACCTTTCCACATCACCTTGTCATTCCAATTTTATACTATGCCCTTTGCCTAATTCATGAACTTGTTTCTACCTAGTCCAATCCATATTATATAAAGTGGAAATATAATGACTTGAGGTCTCATTTGAGACTATGTAGGAAGTGGTCCATTTATGTTGAGGTCATTTTAGTTACTATTTTATCCATGCTCTCACCATTTTGTGATCATTTTATGCTTGGATACTCTCATTGTTATACGAGCAACATAATCCACATTGTTACCATTTTAAGAGATTGACCATTTAGTCTCACATAATTCTCAATAGATTTGAGACACTTAGAAAATTCCAAAAACATTGGTAAAAGATATTAAAAAATCCTAAAAAACACAAAATCATGAAAATTGGCTTAGAATTTCCATGGGATATATAAATCCATTCAAATTTTCTAGGGTGGGCCATCTTGTTTGTTTTGTTTATTTATAATACCACCTTGGTCTTTTTTCTCCCATTTTTGGGAGAACTACATTGGCCTAAGGTTCACACACACTATGTAGGTAGCACTTGGATACATGGGGTATATGCAATTATAAATTCTTCATGTCTATAAATAAATCTTATCTTGGAGAAGATAGGTCATACCTACACTTCTGATTGGGGATACACTTATTAAGTGAGAGCATGAAAAATATGGGGATCTGATAGACCTGATTAGGGGATCACTTGTCACAACATATCATGCTAAGAAGGGTTAAAAATCCTATAGTCTAACATAATTATATACCAACCCTAATGAATTCCTAAGATTTAAATCATTAACTCTATTTTAATAACAAGAAAGTAAATCTAATCTAGTGCACACCAAAGCTTTTGGCACAAGTGGGGGGTTAGAAATAATCAAACAAACATGTATAGGGAAATTTAATTAAAGTAAGTATGAGTTACACCCTAACACATAAAATTTGAAAGATAGTATTATTTGAGCCAACACTTATGTTACTTATATCTACTAAAAGAGAGGAGAATAAAGCTAGAATATACTTACCTAGATGTGAACCCATCGAGACTCAACCTCTCCCTTTACCAAAGGGGCTTTGATAAAGGTTTTTGAGGTTTATAAGGATAACTAAGAAAGGCCAAATCATCCAAGACTTATCCACAAGACTAGATTCTCTAAATAATAATCCTAAGCTAAGTCTCATCAAGTATAATGGCGAAAGATTATATTTTGAATAATCATGAGTGAATAATAACTCATGATTTCACATATGAATAATGACCAAAATTATTTTGGACATATAGGTGGATCTTGCCCTAAATCCTTCCAAGAACATCAACTATATAGGGTTGACCCAGTTGACCTAGTGTGTTTTCAAGGATAATTCACTAGGTCTAAGCTAAGTCAACCAAAGGGATAAATAGATAAGAAAGTAAACAATACCCCTAAAATATACTGGCTCAACCCAATTGACCTTGTATAATTGACTAACTAAAAGGAGTTTAAGACAAGAAAAGGAGGAATGAAAAGAGGAAAAGATTGGAGGAGTACTCAAGGGAGGATAAGTAGCTTAGGGAAAGGTTTTGGGAGTTGGTTAGATTGGTAATAATGTGGTAAAAAAGGAAAATAATCCTATAAATCACCAAAGGTATTCCCACCCCTTCTTGGTGTACCCCTTAGGGCATGCACTCAGATAGATTGAGTCTCAAAAGGGTCCTATAAGATGTAAATCATTAGCATTTGATAAAAGGTTGAAAATATTATGTGTATACATATGCCCCACTCAAATCTCATCACATGTCACCAAGGTATAACAAGAGATGGTGCTTTGAGAAATAACATGAGGACACACATAACACTGAAGCTAAAAAAGTTGTATTTTAAAAGCAAAAACTAACTAAAAATAAATGACTAAATGGAAACTAGTCTAAAACTTAAATGCAATGTGTACTTTGAATTACCTTTATCATGGGATGGTTGTATTATATGTTGTTAGTTTTGATTGTGTAGGGTATAGGGACTACTTTTGACAAACCTAAGAATATAAAACTAAAGAGAAAAAATAATCAAATGCAATAAAAGTCAAGATAGCTAGTACTATGAGGATGGGACATACTTTGGAAATTTAGCAAGTTGGGGTGACAGGTGCTATGTTAGACTAAATGACCAAGTCAAACAACAAGAGTAAACTAGGTAACCAAAAATCCAAGGCTACTAAAGACTGAAAAACTCAAACAAGTTATCCTTAAGTAAGCAAAGCAAACTCACCAAATCAAACCAAGGATACATTTCAAATAGGATGGTAATAAAAAAAATGAATGGTAAAATATTAAATAAAAAGGTAAAATGACGTTGATGAGTGAGTAGTAATAATACATATCTAACTCAAAAATGGAAAAAGATGCATAAAAGGGGAAAACAACATTATCAAGTGAGAGGTAACAATAAAACCACACTCAATAATGGAAAAAGGGATATGAACTCAAGTTTATATAATAACAATATAGTAGAATAATGATATATTGTAAAAGGAAAGCAAAGTAAGTGTAAAAATGTAAATCATGGTGTAAAGAAAGAAGAATCCATAGTTACTCAAGCATGTTATTTTGTTTTAAGGATATATAAAACTAAAAAAAAGTAATTATATCATGTTTTTAAGAGTTAAAGAAGGAAGTAGAAAAAAGGTAAAATAGATGTGGAATCACAATTTTTATATCAAGGGGAAAATGAAATGGGTGGAGGGGAGAATGAAGGAAAAACTAAGGTAGAAGAACTCTTTATCAAAGTCAAGACACTAAAATTAGGTTTATAAAAACAAGAGGACTTTTGACTATAAGTACGATGAATAAATTCTCTTATCCACACAAGTCTTAGGTCAATAAATGGAGTATATAGATAATCCCATGAAATATATATGCCTAAAAATAAAAATGGACCTACATCCCCACAACATGTTCCCCATTCTTTAGGACCCCTTATATAGCTATCAGTATACTATGAAGATTGGGAACTTTCATGAGAAAGTAGGTATCACCATAGAGTTTTATGACATACCCTATTCCAATCTACTAGCCTACCTCACCCTAAAAGAACTCAGCTCTATGTGAGGCTAAATATGGAGTTTGAGCTTCGATTAGAGTTAGGAGATGTGCTTATAATCATGTCTTTTTGGTGTTAATTTAGCTTATGAGATTTTTAGTTTGCCTTTTAGATATCATTTCCTTTTATTTCAAATGATTTGTCTTTTAACTTTCTTGATGTCTTTTCTTATTCCTCCTCTATATGGATTTGGAAAAATGAACATGGGTTCTAAATATGACTTTCATTTGAAAACTTGGGACAAGGTGAGAGAGAGAGAGAGAGAGAGAGAGAGAGAGAGAGAGAGAGAGAGAGAGAGAGAGAGAGAGAGAGAGAGAGAGAGAGAGAGAGATTAAAGTAGCATGGGGTCTAAGATTTTCATAAATCTAGGTGAAATAGAAGTGTTATCTTAACTTTGGACTTGTTTTATCTAATGTTGAGATGAAAGGAAAGGGAAATCAAGAGGAGTGACACATGGAATAATTAAAATTACTTCAAATTGAAAAAAAATGTGAAAAAGGGATACAATGATAGGAAAATGTGATTCATTATCATAATAATGAGGGAAGTGGAAGAAAACATGCTAATATATATTATTGTGAAAATTCCATCTAGAAAAAGAAGCAAAAACTAAAGTTGAGAAAAAGGATCAAAAACCTGAAAAGGTTGTAATTATATGAGGAAGATTAGGTCTTATCCATGGTTTTACACTACAAATTCATAAAATAAAGAAAAGATAAATCAAAGAGATGGTAATTTTGTGAGGAATGTCAAGTCTTATGCATGGTCTTATAAAGCAACTTATAAAATAAAAACCCAAGAGATGCCAAAAGAATATTGGCAAGCAACAAAGAGAGAGAAAAAGGATTAAAAGATTGTGGTTTTATGAGTAATGTCAATACCTATCTATGGTCTTAGTAAACAAATAAAAAAATAAAAT
Organism: Torreya grandis; assembly: GCA_037957365.1. Classification (NCBI taxonomy): domain Eukaryota; kingdom Viridiplantae; phylum Streptophyta; class Pinopsida; order Cupressales; family Taxaceae; genus Torreya; species Torreya grandis. Next base: position 816,081 of record JARHVA010003878.1, on the reverse strand, counting down.
CCCAAGTGATGCCAAAACAAGAGAAAGTGCAAGAAGATGAAGAAGACAAAAAGGGGAGACTAAAGGTTTGTGAAAAATAAGGAATTACTGCAAAGGGAAAGATCCATGATAGTAACCTACAAAAAATGTTAGATAGATGAAGTTAAAAAACATGATAAGAAGTAAATGTTTAGTTAAATTACTTTTTAAGGAATTGTGTATTGATGGGTTCTTTGAAAACATGACCTTCATTGGTATGAATATGGTAAGTGCTTGGACCAAGAATATCTTTAACTAAATATGGGCCACAACATTTTTGGGTATATTTACCTTCTTTATCATGGATGTATTTTAATTTAAGAATAATACCACCAACATTAAAAATGTGGAATTTGACACATTTATTATGTTGTCTGAAAATGTGAAACTTGTATTGGTGGTTATGTTGTAAGGAAATTATATGACATTCGTCAAGTAGATCAAGGGAATGAAGGAAAGATTCACATAATCATTCATCAAGAATAATTCCATGAAGAGATATATGAAGAGATGGAAGCTCAAATTCTAAAGGAAGAACTGACTCATATCTATAAACAAGTGGGAATTTAGTTTCCCTAGTGGTAGTGCATATGCTAGTTCAATAGGCCCATAGTGCAGGGTAAAGATGAATGTGTCAATCCATGCAGGTTTCAAGAATTGTATTTTCAATGGTTTTATTCATAATTTTATTGGTGGCCTCATCTTAACCATTACATTATGGATGATAAGGTGTGGAAAATTTGTGATAGATCTTAAATTTGTTGTAATTTTTCTTAACATGTTTATTTTTGAAATTACCACCATTGTTTGAAATTATGGTATGGGGAACACCAACGTAGAAAATGATTTAGACAAAAATAAATTTGGAAATGGTAGGACTAGTGACATTAATTAAGGGCATGCTTCTACCCACTTGGTAACATATTTTGTAGTAGTGATAATAAAGACATGCCCATCTTGGGAGAGAGGAAGTTTACTAATAAGATCGAATCCCCATGTTAAAAATGGCCAAAGAGATTTGATAGTCTAAATTTTGGTGGGAGGTGAGTGGATAATATCATAATGAAATTGACAAGGATAATGATTTTTAGCATATTAAATTTCATCCTTTTCAAGAGCAGGACAAAAATAACCCATACATAGACATTTGCATGTTGTAGTGTGTCTACTATAGTGACCACTATAAATTCCACCATGTACTTATTCAGGAAGAGGATGGACCTCATCTTGCATAACATAATAGATCAAGGTACCTTCATTGTTGTGATAGTAAAGGGTGTTATCTCAAAGTACATGCTTGAAAGTTTGTTTGTGAATACGTGTCTTTTCACAAGAATCTAAATTAATAAGATAAGTTTGGCATTCTAAGAATTGAATGATGTATTTATACCAAGGGATTTGTGGAATGGTAATACCCTCACTATGATAAATAATTGAGTATATTTGTTGAGTTGAATATTTAGATTTTATTATTTGTATAATAAAATATGGATCATAAATAACTTGATGATAATGAAATAGAGAAGCTGAAGAGGCAATAGAATTAACAATGCAATTTTTATCTTGAGGAATAGGCTCAATAGTGAAAGAATAAAATCCTTATCGAGAGTGGTTGTAATTTGATGATAGGTAACAAGGTTCTCCCTTTTACATTGATAATCACCACTAAATTTATAAAAAATTAGTTGAGAATCACCTAAAGAATTAAGGTATTGAATCTATAAATCAAGACCAACTCTCATGCCTAAGATAAGAGCTTCATACTCAGCCATATTATTGGTGACATCAAAGGTAAATAAAAAAGCTAAAGGAATGATATTACCAAGAGGACATATGAGAATGTAACTCACCATAGATATTTTAAGAAATTTATCACCATCAAAGTGAAGAATCCAAATATCCTCATGCACGTCAATACTAATCTTAAGATGTTCCTCGATAACTACCTTTGGTTTAGTAGTACTAAAGGGATTGGAAGATTCATTAAGTTGATTGACATCAAGATTAGTGGTAAAGATATCAAAATAATATTTGAGAAAGATAGCTTGATTGAGACCTTAAATGTAAAGGATATTGTTATTTGGAAGGTCATCTTGAAGGGAAGAAGTGGATGAAATGGGAGCTACAACAAGTTGGTCAATTATGACTTGTCCTTTAATAGATTTATGAGTGACAAAGTAAAGATAAAACTCCATAAGTAAGACCATCCATTTACCAATTATATCTCTAGGAAGAAAGGCTTTGGATAAGAAATGATGAAGGGGGTCATAATGAATGATGACATAAGTAGTTTGGTAAAGCATGTAGTGATGAATATTTTTAGATGTGAAATAGATGATGAGGTAATCAAGCTCGATTTTGGTATAACATGTTTCATAATCAATGAGGCCTTGAATAATGTAGTACATAGCATACTCTCTTCCAATATCATCTTATTGGGCAAGCATTTCCCCAACTAAACTTGGTGTGGAAGAAGTATATAGAATCAAAAGATTATCATTGGAAGGAGGATGATGTGTAGGTGGGTGAAGAAAATAATCTTTCACATTATCAAAGGATTTTTGACATGGATCTATCCATTCTAAAGTATTACTTTTATTAAGAAGTGAATTGGTGGAATGAATTAGATATGTCATTTTGGGGACAAATCATCTAATTGCCCCAAGATTGCCTAAAAAGTATAAATGTCAAAAATAGAATGAGGAATGGGCATATGGATGATAGCACTAACTTTGGAAAGATAAACATCAACACCATGGAGAGAGACTAATAATCCTAATAGTTTTATAGATGTGATTCCAAGGACACATTTGTAAGGATTAAGTCTAACTTTATATTTAAGGAGATGATCAAAGATGATAGCGAGATTGGAAAGATGATTCTTATGATGTTTAAATTGAGAAATAAGATCATCCACATAAGTTTCAACAATTTTATGGATAAGATCATGAAAAATGTGAGTCATCACTCATTGGTAGGTTGTTTCAACATTTGTAAGGTTGAAGGGGATTTTGACATAGCAATAGGTTCCCCATTCTATGGTAAAAGTAGTCTTATGTTGCTCCTTGAGAGTGATATGAATCTGATTGTATCCCAAAAAACTATCCATAAGAGATAAAATTTCATAACCAATCATGGAATCAATGATGGCATATATTGAAGGTAAAGGGAAATTGTCCTTGGGATTAGTAAGATTAAGATTGAAGAAATCAATAAAAATGTGAATGACCATAGTGAATTCTTCTGAATAAGAATAATGTTGAAAACACATTCAGAATAATCCATTGGTTTAAAAAATTTAGCATCAAGTAATTTGATGATTTCCTTATGACATATAGTTGAAACTTCAAGCAAAAAAATTCTTTACTTTTTATGCACATGTTTGGCATCAAGATAAGTAATGATTTTATGCACCATAATTCTAGGGTCAATGTCAGGTATGTGCTCATAGGACCAAGTTAAAGCTTCATGATATTTGTCAAAGAATAAGATAAATTTTTCATGTTTAGTAGGTGCAATATCTCTAAAAACTATAATTAGTTGAGGACAAGATGGGGTACCATATTTTATATGAATTTTTTCTTTAATAAGCATGACATTACCATATTGAAAGTGGTATGGTTCATTAGGTAATGCTAAAATTGGATTTGTTTTAGGATCAATGATACAAAAAAAGTTGTTGAAGCAAGGACTTTTAGTTTTAAAGTGTCCAAGTTTATGATGCTTCTGAAGAAGTGGAGGTTCTCAAGCATAAAGTAACTCAAGAATAGATTTATCACTAGGCAAGGTAGGAAGAGGACCATAATACTCAACATTTACTTGAATATCATGAATTTTATTTCCATGGTGATTAGACTCAAAATGTATCTAAAAAACATCAGTGGCTTTGGCATCAAGTGTAATTTTGAGAGTAAAAAAGTAGATGGAGTAGAAGATATTGGTACATCAATGGATTCAATGATGGGAGAAGTATCTGATGAAATGATTGGATTGATAGGTGGTAAAGGAGATGTAGATATTTTTAGAGGTTTGAAAGGCATAATTTGTTCTACCATCCAAGGAGTATCAGTAAGAGGAGGATTGATGTGGGGAACATGACCCTCAAGATTTAAATTATGATCCACAAAAATGGTATGGACATCTTGATGAAAATCATGAATTTGGGCTAAAGTTTTTTGGTAATGATGGACATCCAAGTCTCTAAATTGAGGCCATGATATATTTATCATCGTATGTTTTAGAAATCATACAAGCTTGAGAATTAGGGGGAGTTTCAAAAGGTAAAATCCCAATATTATTCAATGTATGAGGAGACATGATGAAATGATCTTAAAATAATTTATCTACTCTAAAATCATTGAAAGTGAAGGCATCTTCTACTAAATAAGGATCCTAAGCACTTCATGAAGGGTAAAGTTAGTAATCTCATCCATTATAGGAACAATACAGTCTCTTGGTAAGAGAGAAGGAGGAATCCAATGTGAAATGTATGGAGGTAACTTGGTAGTATTTCAAGTATGATATAAATAATTGGGCTCATCATCATAAGAATCTACAAGAGTAACTTGTAAATTAGGATTCATGTTGATGAACTTTGGTAAAGAAGAATTATTAATTTTAGGATATGTAGGAATAAAATATTGAGGTTTAGGATTAGGAATCTGAATTCTCCATAGATTGTGGTCAAATTCATGCTTGTACCATTTTTCATTATGTAAGAATTTAATACATTGAATAATGGAACAAGTAATGGCCCTCATTTTATGGGTCCATGGGAAACCAAGAAGGATATTTTAAGATAAAGGAGATCAAGGACCATAAGCTTGGTTTGAATGGTCTTAGGTTCTATGCTTAATGGAATCTAAATACAACCAAGTGGTTTTTTATTTTTCTTGTCAAAACCACATCAAGTGAGATGGGTTTGTTTTAGATCATCCTTGCTATAACAAAGCTGTTGAATAAGCCATAAGGATGTTACATTAATACTAGAGCCTTCATCAACTAAATTTTTTAGACAGGAGTGGTATTAATGGCTATTTTTTAAAAAAGTGTCATATCATTGGCACAAAAAATAATTTCATCATTGATCATGTCCTCTTGAAGGAATTCAATAGAGAGATTGGAAGGACACAAAGTTTCAATGGTATTTACATTAGTAAGTTGAGAATCAATAAAAGTGGTTATTAATTTATGGAGGATGGATCTTCAAATTGTTGAAGTTGTTGTATAAAGAATTTATGATGATAGGATGAATTACAAACAAACTCCATAAGTGGAATATTTCAAGGCATAGAGTTGAGTTCATCAAGAAAGTTCCAATGAGATTTATCAGAACAAACATGAGATTTAGAAGGTATATATGTGGTTGGAGGATTAGAATGAGGAATTTTCTCCTCAACTACTTTTAAATCAATATTAGTGGTGGTAGTATCTTTAAGAATTTGTTTTTCTAAAGATGGATTCTTAGGCTTGGTAACAGGATATTTATGAGCCAGTTTATGATGATAATTGACCTTGGTAGGGTTGTCATATTGAGATTTGTTATAATATTGGTCATAATCAACATCAATGGCACAAACATTCTTGACATTTTAATGATTATTTGAAGAATATTTATGGTTATTAGAGGTAGTATCTTTAATAGTTTGTCATTTTTGAGAAGTAGTAGTGTATTCTTAATGAGGAATATTGATCATAGCATCATGATTGAATGAATCACCAAGAATATAGGAGACAAAGAATTTATTGAGCCCTTTAAAATATTCATGAGAATGCCTAATGTCAACATGGAATTAATAAAATATATTGGGATCATACCACTTAGGAATAACATTTGGATAGATGAAAGGTTTTGAGGGTGTTAAAAATTATTTCATTTGTTGAATTGAGAGAGGCATATGAGAAGGTGAAGGAATATTAGTTTTTTCAACTCATTTATTTTGTGGAACATTACTAGTGACAAAATTATATGTTTTAAAAGATTCTATAAGAATTTTAGGTTTAGGTTTGAATTTCCTTATGAGAAAGTCTTGACACATAGCTTGATTAAGAGCTTCATTAAGTATTTAGGTAGAAAATGTTTAAACCTTATACTGGAGAGGAGTTAAATACATGATAAAGAGTTTGAATAAGTTATCATTAGACATGTTATGGTTAAATTTGTGAGATAAATATTTCCATATTTTGATAAAGTCATGAGTTGATTTAGTGGGAGATTGCTTAGCATTGATGAAATGGCTAAGACAATTTTTAGGAAGATTGTTGTGTTGAAACTCTATCACCAAGGGATTAACCAAATATTCAAGTTACCAAATATAATGTTGGGGTAGTTAATTATACCATTCTAGTAAATCAATGGTAAAAGTTTTGACTAAGATTTTAGTAGTGGAGAATGTATTAGTTTGGATCCACTCTTTTCGCCAAAGTCTTTAAGAAATGAAGGAGGGTCTTTAGTCCCATCATATTTGATATTTGGAGATATGTTACCAATATCAATGGAAATAATGAGTGTAGCTAAAGGCTCATTTTTGAATGGTTTGAATAATCTTGTTATTCATTATGGGTTAAGGAATGACATTACTAGAGGCATCCCTAAGAGGTGGAACAAAATATTTAGGATTAGCTTTAGGATGAATAGTTGGAGGTTGATTAGCCACATTGATTAAGTGTTGTTGAATTTGAATCATTTGGTTGGTGTTAGAAATTTTCATTATGTTTATTTGTTGAATAATGTGTGCTAAAATTTGGGTTATATCAGGATGTGGGTTAGTGTTTGTACGATCACTCCCCAAATTTATATTAGGGGGAGGATTGATAGTAGGATTATTAAGTAAAATTATGTCAATCACTCCCACATTGGTTTGAATTATTTGAAGATGGTAAGTTTCTTGGTTGGTATAAAAAGGATAAGATCCATAAACTTCATCTTGATGTGTTATTTGCACCATGTTATAGTTCATAGATGAAGGAGGAGAAAAGGTACCCAAATATTGATGGTTATCTTGGGAGGAAAAGAGAGGAAGAAATGAACATCTCATAGAGTACCTAAATAGATTCAAGCTATCCAAGAAGATTTTGATAGAATATTTTATCTTGACTAAAGAGAGATGAACAAAATTCAAAATTAGAGAGATGGGAACTTAGATTAATAAATAGGGAAGGCAAAAAATGGTATAAGGTTGACTGGGTCAATCTAGTACAAAAAAGGACCTAAAAATAGTACAAGGTTGAGTAAGTTGATCTAGTATAGTAAACAGAGATAAGAAAAAGAGTTAAAAGGAGCTCCAAATTCTATAAGGTCAATTAGGTTGATCCAGTATAGTACACAGGGGTTGAAAAAGATACATGGTTTATTAGGTTGATCCAGTACAATGGATAAGGAGAAATTAAAATATGATGACAAGTTATGAGTTAAAATATGACAATTTTTGTAGATAATATAGGAAAGAAAGATCTAAAGATAAATAAAGATGTAATTAGATCAACGCTGGCCAATCTAATTGAGACACATAAAATAAAACCTTACACTAACACCCACTAATGTAAGTTTTTTACACATAAAAAGAGAAAAGAGGAAGCAATCAACTTGAAAAGTAAAGAGATAACTAATTACTCAACTTGAGATATTTATTAATACTAGTAACAAATGATTTTTAATGTGATTGGAAGTTGGCTATAAGGAAGGTACTAGATAGAAATCTAAGGATGGTTTCAGGTAGTTTGGCCAAAAAGGGACTATACTAGAAATGATATGAGCTTGGTATTGGTGCATACCCCTTCACTTCACACACCACAATGATAAGGGTGTCAGGTGCTTATATAAAATATATCATTAAACACACTTTATACTTGACCACAACATCAAGTTGGTTTTCCCCTTGGTGATGAAATCCAAGTAGGTTCACCTTAGGTAGACAAAATGTTAAAGTGCATATTTACATTTTTGTGATTTGTCCATGTGTGCATAAAATATAAATAGTGAAACTAATTTGGTAAATAAAACCCCCCTAATTAAACTATGTGAGATATTTTAATCATACATGCAATAAGAAAAGAAAGTGTGAATTAATTACTAACATATATGAGGTTAATTCCAACTTTGAAACAAGGTATAGTGTTGACACTAAATGCAAAAAATAAAAAATAGGTTTGATAGGGTAGAACCTCTATTTTATAAGTAGTATTTTTAAAATGAATTGGGTTTGCAAGGCTAATTTATTTATTTGAGACATCACATAGAACATAGACCTAGGTTGGCAGTGTCAATCTAGTTGATTGTGCAGGGGTAGTTTTGAAGACAACAAATTATGAAAGGAATGATAGAAAAGAATGAAATACAGTGGTAGAAAAGAACCTTTAAATATCAAAGATGTAATTATATAATATTTTTGATGAATAACCTTGAATTATGTTGGCAAAACCTATAAACTAGGTTGAAATAATCGATCAAGCTATGTAAGAACCTAGTAAAAAGTACTAAAACTGTAAGGGGTCAAATGGGTTAACCTAGTAGGTAAAATTGGGTGTTTGAAAGGACAAAAACATATACTTGATCAATTGGGTTGATCTAGTTTCCTTTTATTAGGAACCTACACATAAATATAAATACGTGGATTGATAGAATCGATCTAGTATGTCAAAATTAATTATAAAAATGATGATCAAAAGAGTGAAATAAATATTGTAAGGGTTATTTTAACATTGGATTCATCAAAATGTATGTAATTAGAAATTCATGATGTCTATAAATCAATCCTATCTTGGATAAGATAGAGCATACCTACACTTCTGATTGGCGATACACTTGTTAAGTGGGAGCATGACCAATATGGGGATCCACTAGACCTGGTTAGGGGATCACTTGTCACAAAATATGATTCTAGGAATGGTTCAAAAGCCTATAGTATAACACAATCACATAAAAAACCTAATGGATTCCTAAGGTTTAAGACATTCACTCTATTCTAATAACAAGAAAGTAAATCTAAACTAGTGCACACCAAAGCTTATGGCACAAAGTGGGGGGTTAGAAATAATAGAACAAATGTGTATAGGGAACTTTAATTAAAGTATGTATGAGTAACACCCTAATTTATTAAATATGAAATATATTATTATTCAATCCAAAACTTATGTTACTTATATCTACTAAAAGAGAGGATAACAAAGTTAGAATATACTTACCTAAATCTGAACCCATCGAGACTTAATCTCTCCCTTGGCTAAAGGGGATTCGCAAGAGGTTGTTTTGGTTTATGAGGATCACTAAGAAAGGCCAAAGCATCCAATACTTATCCACAATACTATATTATTCAAATAATGAACCTAAGCTATGTCTCCTCATGTAAAATGGTGGAAGAGCAAATTATGAAGAAGTAAGAGTGAATAATAACTCTTGATTACACATATGAATAATGACAAAAATGATCTTGTATATATAGGTGGATATTTCCATAAATCCTTCCAATAATGTCATCTATACAATTTATACATATTCAACCTAGTGTGTTTTCATGGACAATTCACAAGGTCTGAGTTAGGTCAGCCAAAGGTCTAATAAGTTAAGAAAGTAAAGAATAGCCCTAAACTGTACTAGGTCAACCCAATCAACCTAGTATAATTAACAGACCAAAAAGAGTTTAAGACTAGAAAAGTAAGAATGAAAAGAGAAAAATATTGGAGTACTCAAAGGAGGATAATTAGCTTATGGAAAGGTTTTAGGAGTTGATTGGATTGGTAATAATGTGGCAAAAAGGGACAACAATCCTATGAAACACCAAATGTCTACCCACCCCTTTCTTGGTGTACTCATTAGGGTATGCGCTTAAAGAGATTGAGTCTCAATGGGTCTTTGTAAGATGTAAATCATTAGTATTTGATCAAAGGTTAAAAATATTGTGTATGCATGGGGTATCTTGGGTTAACTAGGCCACACATTCCTTTATTTTTGACCACTCCTTTGCCTTAAATATTCTAGGACTCCTAGTTACTTCATGAGTAACCACCTATATTTTGGTTTCCCATCATTATTGGCCTTAACCATATTCTCTCACCATTTTGAGAGTTCATATTATGAGAATGTGCATTCAAATTTGATACATGAATGACAACTTGGATTTATCTTATGATCTCACTATTTTGTGAGTTATTTATGCTCTCATCATTTTATAAGAAATCATTTCCATCACTCTCACTATTTTATGAGTCACTATTCTAAGTATTATTCATTTGAAGTAGATGCATTACTACACCCTTAAATTTTATTATGCTCTTTCCATTTTTTGATACCATTCCCATATTTTCTCAAACACATTAATCATGTTTCCTTCCAATCATTTTGTTGTATCCCATATCTTGGAAGAACTACATTTGGTCTGAAGTTTATGTTAGATCTTGCATCCATGTAAATATGTAGGAAACATTCACTTACCTCATGTATCTAGAGTCAACTTGACTACCCCTTCATTTTTTTTTATCCCCACCCCCAATTTTTTCATTTGTTTTGTTATCTCTTATAGCTTAGGGGAAATGTTTTTCATTTTGTTTGTGTCGTTGTTCCCTATAGCCTAGGGGAAACCTTGTGCCAGTTATTCCTACATTATTATACCTATGTGATTTTTATATAACTTAGGGGTCTCCCCATTTCCAAGAGTAACACCTCTATTCTGGATGCACTAATAATTTGTTCCTTTTTTTTCACTAACATTATGATTAACCATTGTTTATGTTTATTTGATTTTGTTGATTATTTTGTTCACCTTTTTGTTTTTGGTGTTTTGTTGTGTTTTAGTTTACTGGTGTTTATTTGTTTATTTTCCTATTTATTTTATTTCATTGTTTTTAATTAACTTATTCTATATGCATTCATTGGGTGATTCCTTTTGCATTATTTTAATTCCATCCATATCCACATTGTTATCATGGTTTTTATCATTGGTGCATTATTTTCACTTATTTATTGGATTGAGTGTCAGTCCTTATATATTATGGATAAGTTATCATGATGTTTCATATCATAACTAATACCATAATGTCTTATAACAAAAATCATCTCAGGTTAATCTTACAATAAATGGTGTCATCATACTTTTACTTGTTCACCTAAAAAATCCTAATCTATACAAACATTGCCCAAATGCAGATTAATTAAATCATGAATGAAATTTAATCCTTGCTATTTTTGATGTACATCTCCATAATCGTAGGTATCCCTAATTCATATTTTTTATCTATACCATATTACTCTTACTCTTTAAATATGGATTCAATCTGTAATTCCCCTTTCTAATTTGACATTTTGTCCCCAACCACAATACCAATGATTATAACTACCTTTGGGAAAATCACTATCATTTTTTGTCCCTACTAGGGCATGTTTTCATTTTGCTAATGATTATAACTAATTTTAGGTAAATAATTATCTCTATTCACTCTGTAGGGGCATTTTTATTTATGCTAAGTATTATAGATACCCTTTGGAAAATCATCTTTTTTATTTGCCCAATTAGGGAATATCCCTATGCTGATGATTATAACTGCTTTGAGCAAACCATCTTTTTTATTTTCCAAACTAGGCCATCTCATTATGCTAATTATTATAATTACATTTGGGTAAATCAATCTTTTTCCACCTCCTTATACCTTTAGTTCCCATCATTTCCTTGTTTTTTAGGGAATAATCATCAACCTTATTTTCCACCCACTCCTTTAAGGGGGCATCTAGTACTCAACCATCACTTCTTGGGTCATTAGGCATTAATTAACTTTACATTATTTAAGAATATTTTACTATTCCTATAGTTTGAAGTTCCTTATCACATAGGGGAAATATATAGACACCCCATTTTGGCCATAATTGGCTTCCAACTAGACTTTAGATTGATTTCTATCAAACATTGCAAATTAAGCTTAAGATTCACTAAATATCCCAATTTTTTATAACATTGGACATTAATGATCATAATCATGTTGAAAAATCCCTATTTGGTGTATTATCCTATAAACAATAGTAATATCTCATGGATTCATATCCAGTCACCTTGTGACCTCAAAACTATAAGTTTTGCCCTTGGACCCATTAAGCAAGGAAATTAAACAATTTATAAAGTGCTAAAATGCTAAGAAAAATTAATCAACTAATTAGACCAAATTAAATACTTAAGTTAATTTTCCATGTGCAAATTAGTGAAAACAAATTTCTCAAAAAAGAAATTTCACTAAATATGGGGTTATGATGACATCATCATCCTCAAAGTTAGAGAAGTAAAATATCTCCCTAAAGTACCTTAAATGCATAAATGGAGAGAAATGATTAATAAAATGGATCTCTATTCAAAATATTAATTACATGTCCCCTCCTTAACCCAACTAGTGTTATACTTAACTCATAATTAGTTCTAATTTAATTATAGTTAGTTCTAACCTAAATACACTTGGGTGAGAGTTAAATTTGGAGGCTATAGATACAAGTTACAACACCATTATAAATAAGAATTTTATGTGAAATGTTATTATGCCAAAATACCTCCAAAAATATTAATTTTAGTATTACCATGCCTATTTGCCAGACTAAATCAAGCCAAGCCAAGGTGAACAAAAGGGAGATGATAGAAGATCACCATTAGCAAAGACTCCATTATACAAAAGATAAATAAGACAGCTACCTCAATAAGTGTATTTGGAGATACAAGGAAGTTTAAAGGGAGTTTCTCTTTTCTTATTTCAATTGTCTTAATTGTGTTGTTATTTATGTTCACCCTAGTACGTAGGTAAGAATTGTTAGTTTGTATTGAAGTTATTTGGTTTGAATTTTATTCACTAACAAAAGACCAATGAACCTCTTAATAATCTTATGTTACATTAATATTGATAAATATTTTGTATATTTCACCATTGAATCAAATATTGAGAGTTAAATTCTATCACAAACTCTCTTTCTTTATTAACATCTATGTTTCATCCCCATCAAGTACTGCATGACTCATAGTAAGTCTTCCACATGAGTAAATTTACATATACCTAAATGCCTCAATATGATTATCTTATTATCCACATAAAATACATTACCAATTGATATCACTTTTGGTATAAATATATCATCTAATTCATCAAACATCATACCTATCCTCCTGAGAATATTCCTCAAGAATAGACCAGAATTTGAAAGCAAGCCTATAAATTCGTCTGTAGACATAACATCCTATATTATAATAATGAAAAAGGTACCATAATTCATTGTGTCACTCAAGAATACGTCTGTTATATCTTTGATAAATTACATGGGGGAATTTGAGGTGTTGATTGTAATCACATGATACATCCTATAAATTCTTATGGAGGGGATATTATTACAATACTCTCAAAAAAGATGCCATTACATTATCTAAGAATTATAATCCTTTCCAAATTAATGATGATTTTTTATATTTGCTTCTAGTTGAGATTCATACTCTTGAATTTTATTAGGCATTATCTATATGGGGATTCTTTATGATAACCCTTTGTGGGGATTCTCTATGTGGGGACACTAGAATTATATAAAAAATATTTTATTGCACTATGTTATAGATTTGATCTCATGTTGATTTTATTAGAGTGTCCATCTCCAAGAGTGTTACTCAAAAATTCATGAAGATTTAATGATAGACATGTGATATTTTAAATGATTATGTGGACTTAATTTAACTTAATCACTTTTCATGAAATTATTTAATATATTCTGAAAAATGAGTAAGTTATAGGTGAAAATTGATATATGTGTTAGTCTCCTAGACCTATTAGAGATGTCAGAGCTTGGGAGAGTGTGACTAAGTGAATAAGTGAAAAGTGAAACCTATTATATGTGTCAATCTTATAGACCTATTAAAGATGTCAAATCCTAGGAGAGCCCAATTGAGTGAAGAAGCACCATGAAAAACTTGTTAAATGTGTTAGTTTCTTAGACGTATTAGAGATATATGAGCCTGAGAGATGTTGACTGAGTGAGGAATCACCATGTGGAGCCTATTATATGTGTCAATATCCCAAGCCTATCAGAGATGTCATAACTTAAGAGAGCTTGAATAAGTGAGGAAGTGTCATGTGGAACCTATCATATGTGTCAGTCTCCTAGACCTATAAGAGATGTTAGAACTTAAGAGATCCTAACAAAATGAAGAAGCATTATATGGAACCAATGTTAGTATCTTAGACCTATAAGAGATTTAAAATACTAGGAGAGCTTGATCAATGAGACCAAACCTCATATAAATTAGTAAAAAAGGATTGAGATTCCCTGATGTGGTTAAAATGAGGTATAATGAGATTTTAAATCTAATTGTAGGATGCCACACATCACCTCACTACTCTAGGTGGCTAAATATAGAACTTGAATTAATAAGAGTATAACACCTAAATATTTGTATCTACCATCTAATATAATATTTAAAACTAGTGATAAACACATGGCATAACCTATAGCTACTTGAGATTTCACAGAGTCAAGGTTTTTCTATGCATACTACACATCCCTCATTAACTAAATGGGAAACTGGGCACTGATTGGATAATTTAAAACATCTCATTGTAGCCTTTAGATATAAGTAAGGAGTGTATATTTAAAATTATTTAGTTAATGCCAAATCTGGAAATGAATGGGTGTATTGAGCCACAAAGTAAAATTTGAACTTGTGCTGGGTGAGTCTCTAAAGTCCATGAATGCATAAGATCTTTATTGATACTTATAAGGCCTTAGATTAATAAAGCATACTATTACCACTCTTAATTCCCTAAAATAATTCTCTTTATTCATTCATCACACTCTTTGTGTTTCTCCTCACCCCTAAACTCAATAATCCCCAGCTTGTAAAATGGTCATTTCATCTTCCAATCCCAAAACTAATCTTGAATATTAAGGTACTAAATTTTCACCTAAATTATTGTCATTTAACCACTAAAATAATATATTCAAGGCAATTGAAGATGCACAAACACCCACCTCAAAGGGTGATGTTGTTGAAATAGAATACCTTTATGATCTCACTACACTAACAAAGTTAGGATTACATAAGGCTACAGCTAAACTTGAGGTTTTATGTTATGTGGACTTATTTAACATCTTTTTATATACTTTTAAATGTGTTCTCTAATATGGGTGGGCTCTACTTTACTCAGATAATTTAGTGAACCTAGTCATGGATATCTCAGGGGATGATTTTAATTAGTATTACAACCTCATAGATTACACTAGTAGCTATAATACTCATGTAGTGGATGCATGGGCCTATGCCCATAATATATATTAAGTCCTCAAAGACTATGTTTTTGACCATGAGTGATTTGTTTACAAAGAGGATATAAATGACTACCCTATTCACCTCTTTAGGAAGGGGGTTCATGTTGGTATGGTCCTACTAAATTGCCTATTTAGATCCAGTGACACCATGCATATCAACCCTTATGGGTGACCTTGTTGAGTATAATCTTCAAAGGGGAACATTCCCAAACCTAGGGAGCATGAATGATTTCAATTAGGTTCATATCAAGGGCTCTAAATAAAGGTAATTTATATATTATGAGTTACATGGTGGACATCATTTATGTCACCATTGTGTTCAAACCTTTCACATGTCATGTACTCTCAAGGGCACTGTGATGTATATAGTTTTATATAAACTATATGATCACCACTCATAAATCACATTCAATAAATCTATGAATTATTTTTCCCAATGGTCTACATGGAAATCAATGAGTCAACCATGAATCAACTATTGAATGATATTATATAGTCTCTCAGCCATATTAATGATCACTAGCATTACATAGATGACACCATCATCTGAGTAGTAGTCATCTTCATGGCCCCCCTCTACCTACCTAATTAGGTCCTAGATTGAATCACTAAGTAAGAAGTATCCAGTTAATTATTGGATAGTATGTTCGGCCACTCCATTAATCACTAGTATAAGACTTTCCTAGACTTTTCCATCATCATATTCCAGTACATATATAAGAATTTGCCTCCATTATAAAATATAATGGTATATAGGGACTCTTACTCCATGGTATAATGGAGTACTAGTAATAGGACACTCATGGTGTCATCAGGGATCATGTAATGAAGTACCAATCTCAACTCCACATCACCTACATCCATGTGCTTCACCCTAATGATGAGATCCACCTCAACCCTACTAATGACAAAGAGTTGTTATCCAATATCAAGGTGAATAAGTGAAAACAGGTGATAATCAAGGCATCTACTTAAGGTATCCCTATGAATACACTAATAATTTTAAATAATATTATCCATGGGATCCCAATTCCCTATCTTCCATGAGTTTCACCTTATTTATTCTTTTCTCTAGATCCACCACATCTAGTGACTTAAACTAATCAAGCCCAAGATATGTAGGTATTATGATTTGGCATGAGTAGTATCCTTGAGTCAATAATAAAGAATGAATAAAAACATGGATCCATATAATTACTTCTATTGATACCTACATCAATCAATAGCTTAGTGGTGCACCCCCTAGTTTCCCTATCCCTGCTAGGCTCACTTAGGTTGTGCCTCCCCTTTTTCCCATATTACCCCTTCCATAATTAGACCAATTACCTCTAGCTTCATCCATTTATAATATCACCACATCCCAATGTACTATCCATTCCACCCATACAATCTATAGGGAACCCTATGAAATTCTTATAGTATTTAAGAGATTATATTATCTAGCCCTAAGCACCACCTTTAGTCTGTCCATAGGTTTAACCTCATCTAGGGACCCTCACTTCAATATTCTTGATGGAAAACCTAGTAATAAGTGTACCATTATGTGTAGTTCAGTCAATTTCAACCACCTCACTAGCACATGTGGTTACTCTATAAACTACCCAGTCAACTCTAATCACTGTCAACACCATAAACCTTTATACTACCATGACATAAGCTAAACTAGGCAAGAGTCACAAGTAAAATCAAAAGGTAACTTCATATTATCTTTATAATTAGTCCCTTACTTCTCCCCTTGTCCCTCCTAAGTATTCCTTTTCCATCATCTTGGGTATCCAAGAATTTGGCTTTAGCTAGCCAATTTCCTTATTCCTTTTGAATAATCCTCTTGTTGGTGCTATGAACCCACATGTCAATTTAACCCAAAGCTAATGACATGCCCAAATGTTCCTATGGGCTTTCCCATTTGTCCTTCTCCCTTTCATCCCCTTGTATCCTCTTCTTCCTCCATTGCTATGTTCCTTACTTCCCTCCACTTCACCCAATCTTCCTCCTCCAAATAATCCACATTCTACCTTTATCTATACCACACCACATTCATATTCTTATACCTTAGGAATTAACACAAGATTATAGGGACCTATGTTGATCTTCTAGAGTGATTTATAGGTCTATTGGGAGTTTGATAGGGAGTATAAGAATATGAAGAGGCTTTTCACACATATATTCACTTAAGAGGGTGACCAAATAGTGTGGTATACTCCTTTCCCTCATCAAAATGTAGAAATATAGTGGATAAGATAAGGTGGTTGAGGATATGGACTCCATCCTCTAGGATACTCATGCCTTGTTTGATAAACTCATGGAGTACATGAAGGAACACCTTTGGGTGATCAAGCCACTTGTTAATATCAATTCTCCTATAGAATTTATTGGCTAAGTCAAATAAATCATCATGTAACTCTTCATAGATCTCATGGAAGTGGTTTGAACACTAATAATGACTAATGAACACCTTTAATGAATACATGGATACTTGTGAGGATTTCTTGCATGGAAAAAAAAATTTAAAGAATCATTATGGTTATCCACAAGGGCATGTTCTTAGATCTCAAGATCATTCTTCTCTCATACCTAAATTTGTATTTAAACTATGTTGGGACCATGAGATCCTCAATTGAAGAGTGGTTGGACATAGTGTAGATAGTTATATAAATTTAAGAAGAATACAAGGAATGAATGTTGAATTAATTTAAGTAACTTGACATCATGGTTTTGAGGTATGTTCTTGTTGTTTTTTATGTTTCATTGATGTTGTTATTGATGTAAAGGTCAATATGGATATCATTAATGTCAAGGTCAAAGTTGATTTCATGCATGGTTAAGTGGTATGTGACAAATAAGTCTTATGAAAAGAGATAATTTGAAGGAAACATATTGTCTCTCTATTGAGAGGTAATTTTAAGGCAACTTGGTAGTTATTCTAAGGTTGATGAAATGTTTAAAGTTCAAGATCAAGGTACAAGGTAGGCATACTATTGAAAACTAGTCTTGAGGAGCATTGTCATATCATAATACTATTGGGAGTAGTGTTTTATTTATATTATAATTATTGAAGAATTTTCTTGGTTTATATCATTAAGAGTTAACTTTTTTTGGTTCAAGTCTTCAAGTACGAGGTGTCTTGAGAATCCTAATCTAGCCCTGTAAGAAGGTGTATGCATGGAACATAGTGAATATTGGTGAATTATTTTGATACAAGAATGAAAGAGTGTATAAAGCTATGTAATCATGATAATGAGGTAAATAAGTCTTCATAAGAGTTACAAGGTTAGTTTTGAGGCTTAGTCATTGCATGAAGAGACCTAGTGAAAAGGCATGGACTTGGTAGCATGTTGAGGTGATCAGTCTAAGGCATGTGAGACTAATATTGGTAGTATAAAAAAATGGTATGAGTTTGTATGAAATTATTATGAGGTGTTAAGAGTAGTGAAAATTGTTTCAAGGTATGTTCAAGGTCTAAGTGAGATTAGCAATCAAAGGTCTAATGTGCAAAGAGACCTAGTGTGGCCTAATAAGGGGTCAAGTTTAGTTTCCAAGGTTATATATCTTATGAGATATTTTTATAGGTGTTATATTTTTTTTAAAGTGTGTTGGTTAAATTTCAGGTCTTGAATTGAATAAGAAATAATAAAAAGTTGATGTGAGGTCTCTCAAGTGATAGAATGAGGCATTATAGACCTCGGAAGGATTTTCTCATGATTTTTGGAACATGTGACTATTGCATGGGAATATAATCTCTTGGATAGATATAAAAGGGTCAGATAAATTATTTAAAAGCATTAGGAGTTGGTTTTGGAGGAATATATTTATGAATAAACATTAAGAATTGAAACTAGTCTAAAACCCTCATAGTGACCTGATATGGAAGATCTTGATGGAAATGGATTAGAATCGATTTTATGACATATTTTTATGATTTTATAATTTATTTAACTCTCCCAAGTACCTCCAGGTGAAATTGGTGTGATAAATAAGTGAGTGGACCCTATAGGAAAAGTAATGTTTCTTAAAATTTTGCTATAGCTAGAAGAGTTGACCAGATCAAAGTTGCTAAGTGGATGGAGGTTGAAGATTTATAATTATATATTAATTTAATGGTGATTTTTTTATAAGTATATATACTTAAATTATTCTAAATTGGGCATTGAAATTGACCTATCACTAAAAAGGCCTAGTGAGAAAATAGTGAGAAAAATAGGCAAAAGTGGGAATGAGATTAGGGATGTGTTTCCATGGATTAGGGATGGATTCAATTGAACTAGGATGTTTTGAATAAATATAACACATATACCTAATGGATAATTTTTTTTAATACTCTTTTGTATGACATAAATTTGTTCTCAAATTGACTTGTCTAACACAATGATGTTTGTATATAGTGAAGCCATGAGATTGGTCTTTAAGAATAATATTTCTATTTGATCCTATAATATATTTATTTTAAATTGATTTGAGGATGCTTAAATTTCATTAAAATCCATTTTATATTCATTAAATTTATTCTACATGGGTTCTAAGTCATTATTTTTATGACTATGTTTTGAAGTCTTTGACAACTCTAAGCAATCATCTAACTAGGATGAGAATGAGTTAATTTGCATAGAGTTAAAGTTTATAATTAACATTAATATTTTATGAGGGTATTTTAGTTTCTTATTAGTGTAGAGTAAATTTTTAATCTACATTGCTTTTAAATTTTTAGTCAAGCACTACAATTTTGGTTCCTGCGCACTTTGAGCGAAGCCGCAGAGTTTTAGAGCAGAGGACGGGTTCATTTTTGCCTAAGTGTCGAAGTGCAGTGGAAGCTACCAAGTGTCATCCTCAGAGCATGGTCCCTTTTTTCTGCTCTTGATCTTTTCATTTCAATTTTGGCCTAAGTATTAGATTCAAGCAGAATTAGCCATGTGTTGGCCTCCGGGAGATGAAGATGGATAGTTAGTGACTTCCGAGGACCTCATTGTAGCCTTCCAAAGACCCACAAAATGCACCACATGTCATTATCTACATATCATAAGAGGCACTTGTGTTTCCTATTTTGAAAAGACTTCCAACAAGCTAAGTAACAGAGAGAGCAGAAAGTGCCAGGTGGAAATAGTGGAGGCCCTAAACTACCTTTTTAAGAAGCTCAGAGGTCACCACATGTCGACATCTGAGGAACTTTGGTTCAACGCCTGGGTCTGATGCTTTTGTTCAAAACATAAAGGAAACATTTCATTTTTCTCAAGTTCCATAAAGTAGTGGATGCTACCAAGTGTCACTCTCTAAGTTCCTTGCTTACTCCATCCCTAAAAAAGCAGAAGGTGCCACATACCCCTAGTAGGAGAAGTGGATCATGCCACACATCTTCCTAGAGGTAGCGGAGGCTGCCATGTGCCAATTCCTGAGAGACCATCTTTGAGTTTCATTGCTAAATATAGGTTGTGGTGGGCCTTAGGTGTTACTTTAAGGTCTACAAAAGTTGCCAGGTGTTGCCATCCATAAAAGTCTAATATATGTTCCAAATGATACTACAACAACCCAAGAAAAGTGGAGAGAGTCGCATGTCTTTAATGAATCAAGTAGAAAGCACCAAGTGTCATTTTTAATGCCTTCTAGGTGATCAAGAGGATTTTTAAAAAATTGACTATCCTCTCCCATTTCAAATATAACAGTGTTCTGTGTATCTGTTGTCGCAAAGTGAAATGGAGGGAAAATCGGTTGGAGTTAATTCGAGTAGATGAAACAGTTCATCAGGTAGATTTTTGGAGCCACCCACAACATTGAAGGCACCAACTATTTTTCCCTTGTGAGTGAAGGATGTAGAAGATTGTGTGGGAAGGGGGATGATGAAAGGAGTGATCTGAGGCTATAAAAGAGGGTGAATTGTAAAAAGAGAAAAAAGGGGATTTTTATAGTTTTAGATTTTTTAGAGTTTTGACCAATAATATCATTTGCTTTTGTTCCATTTTCCTAAGTTGAAAGGTTTATATGACTGTGTGTTTCTACATCTTTTGTATGACTAGAAGATTCAATAAGAAAATTGAACACAATGCCCTTGTTGATGTTATCTATGTCAATTACAAAGTAGTTTATGGTGTAGATTTTCTAGTGTTGTGATTATAAATGTTATTTGCTTTTGTCTCATTTTCTAGAGTCCAAAGTTCTACATAATTTTTCATTACTTCTACACTCTTATGTGATTAGAAGATTTTATTAAGAAGATAGAACACTATGCCTTTGTTGACAATTCCTGTATCTCAGCAAAAGACTCCTCAGTTGTGAGCCTCTATTTCTGTTATCCCAATATTTTACATTGATCATGCACTTGTCTACTCTTAAATGTAATATAATCATATAATAACCTAATTGTGCTCAAGTTAGGATTAGGATTACACTCAGGCGCATCACCATAGTTAGGTTTCTAATTCCTGCATTTTGCATTTTTGTTTAGTCTACTATCCCTTTTCCCCAACAACCATAAAATAGAAGAGATCAACTTCTTTAAAACTTGGAGGTTGTTTCAAGTCACATTGTCCCATAACTTGAAACTTCCCATTGTTGATTGGCTAGGATCTAGCATAATTTTATGCCATCAATAGTTTCTAGCATGTTCGGTGGGGCAATCTTGAAATTTCAAGACCGCATGAACCAGAGAGCTATGAGGAGTCAGAGCTGTGGACCAATCACCAAATCACAATCTACTACAAATCTAGGTATTCTTTTGCCACCTCTGGTAGTTAGTCCAAGAAGAAGAGCTAACTAGTTTCTACTAGTACTAAACATGGGAGCCAATATCCCTCCAAGAAATTATGCGAGTTGGAACACTAGTAGCCCCTTAATCTTCCCAACACCACTAGCTATTTGGGACCCTATTCCAAGAAATGCTCTAAATGCTCTACCCAAATTTAGTGGACAAGACTCAAAAACACTTGTGGAACATATTCAATATGTATCAGATGTTTGTGCCATACATGGTGTCATAGAGCAAAATGTGGCCCTAAGGTTATTAGTAGCCTCATTCAAAGGGAAGGCTTTAGAATGGTATCGGTCCTTGACCCCAAATACCATTTCTACATGGGACTAGCTTGGAGATCTATTTTTTGAAAGATTTGTAGAAAAGGGTGATAAGTCCTCTTTATTATAGTAGTTGATCACCATTCAAAGGGGACCACAAGAAGACATGAATGACTTCAACTCCAAATTCTAGAAAACTTGGGATATAATCCCTATTACAGCTAAGCCACCCACTGGTATGGCCATAGTATTCTATCTCAAAGCTTTAAATTCAGATATATCTATTATGATTCAGTCACTGGGAGGACACACTTTGCCAGTAGCTTATGACCTTGTGGTCAAAGTTGAGAACCATTTAATTGATGATAGAAAGCTACCTCCAAGGCCTCCCATGCCTATGTTCCTAGAAATCTCCTTACCTTTACCTCAAGAGGTTTATAAAGCTATATTCCCCCCTATGTCTATGTATGCTTACCAACCAGTCCCTGCTCCATCATCTGAGATGGATGATATCAAGAGTATGCTAAGAACATTCTCCAATGAGTTGATTAATATGAAGAGACAACATAATACTTTCCCCAAACCTCCTTATCAAGGCTACCAAGGGAATAGGTTTTCATCCCAGCCAAACCAGTATCAAGGCCCTCCAAGGTAAACCAAAAATCAACCAACAAATCAATTAGTTGATGTTCCCATACCCTCACAGACCATTCCTCCCAACTCAAATAGGGAGATGGTTCCAGGTTAGAATAATTATGTGGATGATACTAATGCTTGGTGTTTCCCTTGCAATGATGCTCACACCCCCAGAGATTGTCTTAGAGGTAATCTACAACAAAGAGTGGCTAAGTAGAGAAGAATGGATGGTTAGTTTTCTAGTACCAATAGAAATCAAGCCTACTAATCTCCTGGCATGCAGAATTTAGTACTAGTGGCTCAGATGCAGGGAATGTCCTTGTAGCAAGAGGAAGAAATAACCCCAAAACATGCTTTGCTCTCATGGGTTGAGGATGAAGAAGTAGTTTTCCTGAACGAAGCATCCACCTCCCAAAGGCCAGTAGTACAATCTGATTATTACACTAGAACAAAGAGGAGAATGGTGGAGCAGTTAGAGTTTGTAAGTGGTCAAGTCAAGAATAATCCTCCATCTCAAGGGCAAAAGAATGATACTATTACACAAGAAGTACCCCAACCAGTACAAGATCAAGGGATGCCTACCCAGATTCAAGAAAGAATGAGGTATCCCTATTACCAAAAAACTTAGTCTTTGGGACTGATCAATATTGTGCACCAATTAAAGAATACTCTAGCACAAGTGTCGATATGGGATATTTTGGAAATTCCTAAACAAAAGACACTAATGCAAGAAGCTCTACAAGGGCAAGGGTCACTCAAAGGTGATGTTACTAAAGGAGGGCCTTCTGGAAGGGAAAAGCTCAAAGATATGGTTCCTCTAATGACAATATCCTTCATGAACAATGCAGTACAAGTAAATCCAAGCTAGAGCCTTTCTATTTGACTCTGATAGTTGGAAAGAAACTCTTGCATAATGCATTGATAGATTTGGGAGCTAGTACCATTGTGATGCCTAAGCAAATAGCTGATGCCTTAGAAATAAAATATGAACCCCTTGCAAAGGGAGTTATGTAGTTAGATGGCAAAACAGTGCAAACCATAGGGAGAATCAAACAACTCCCCTTGCAGTTATACACATGTCCCAATATAATTGTCAACCAAGATATAGTTGTCATAGGAATACCTCCTATCTTTGGTTTATGTTTATCCAGAGACTTTATAGCAAAAATAAGAGGGTATATGTCTCTTGACTAGTCTCACCTCATTCTGAGAACCAAGTATGGTTCAAAGATGAAAATTCTATCTAAACCACTATCCGAAGACCACATCACCAATGAACCAATGACAAGATTAGAAGCAGATCATGCCATGATGAATAAAGAAGAAAGAAATTTTATTGAAGAACTAGGAGAATGGACTAAGCATGATCAAGAAGAAGAAAATAACTAGTTGTTGGCCATGATGCATAGCGACCCGTATGGGAACTATGACTCTACTAGTTTGGGCACATATGTCATTTTTGATGAGGATCAGGTGATCCCAAATGTTATAAGAGAAGAGGCACCTATTGTTCAAGATTTGGAGGTCTGGACTTTAAATTTTGATGGGGCCAGAACTAAACATGGTGTGGGAGCAAGAATTTGTCTTACTTCTCAAAATGGTGATAGAATTTTAAGAGCTATCCGATTCCAATTTGCTTGCACTAATAATGATGCAAAATACAAATATTTAGTACATGGGCTCCTATTATCCCAAAAGAAGGGAATAAATAATCTAAAAGTAAAAGGAGATTCAGAACCAGTAGTGAAGCAAATACGAGAAAAATAGGTAGCCAAGAATGTGAGAATGAGATCCTACAGGCATATGATTTGGGATTTGATAGAAGATTTTGAAGCTTTTAATATTGAGATAATCCCTAGAAATCAAAACTTTGAGGTTGATAAGATGGCTCATATTGGCTCACAATTTAACCCAGAAACTGGCCTATTGGTTAATAATGAGTCAGTAAAAGTTATAGTGAGGCTAACCATCCTAGACAATGATGAAAATTGGCAAGTGTTTGAAAATGATGCTCAGATAGTCTCTTTCTTGCAGCAATCAGACGAGTTTGTGAATCAATTGCAAACTAGAATTGAAGAGGCATATGGTGATCAGATTATTCAATTAAGGACGAATAAGCTTCCCAAAGGATTGATCACCTTAGAAAATTTGTTCGACCTAGAAGATATAAGCCTAGGAAATAAAATGTTCTGGGTAGATAAGGTAGACTATTCTGAAGTGGAGGTGAGTGACAGGAAGAAGCTAAAGGTTGGGAACTCTACAACTCAAAATGAAAAGGAAAAACTAATTGAATTGTGTTAGAGATATGATAGAGTCATAGCTTGGAGCTATGAAGATCTTCATGGATACAATAGGGATGTTATCCAGCACACAATAGAGTTGACTGAAGGATCCAAACCCATCAGGAAAAAATAGAGGCTAGTAAATCCAAAGATAGATCCCTTAATGGTAGATGAGTTGTAAAAACTTCTAGATTCCAAAATAATATTTCCAATCAAACACTCAACCTGGGTATCAAATCTAGTCCCAGTTAGAAAAAATAATGGAGATGTAAGGCTATGTGTGTATTTCATAGATCTAAATAGAGCATCTCTAAAGGACCACTATCCCTTACCCTCCATGGAACAAATTCTGCAAACTATGGCTAGATCAGAGAGGTTTTCTCTACTTGATGGTTTCTCTGGGTATAATCAGATTTGGTTCGCTAAGGAAGACCAGTATAAAACTAATTTCACTACCAAATGGGGGACATTTGCCTATGTGAAGATGTCATTCAGATTATCAAATATAGGAGCCACCTTTCAATGAGCTATGGATATAGCTTTTGGTGAACTTATAAATAAGGTCATCTTGGTCTATTCGAATGACCTCACTATTTTCTTAAACAATGCTGATGATCATTTTGATCATTTGGAGTATGTCTTCAAGAAATGTCAGGATTTTGGGGTATCTTTGAATTCCAAGAAGTGTATTTTGTTGTGCCTTAGGGTAAACTATTGGGGCACATAGTATCTAAGGAAGGGGTTTCTATAGATCCAGAGAGGATCACAACTATAATGGACCTACCTCTCCTAGCCAATAAAAATGCAGTCTAGTCCTTTTTGGGAAAGATCAGTTTTATCAGTAAATTCATATCCAATTTTGTAGGCTTGATTAAGCCAATGAAACTCTTACTTAAAAAGGATTTGGTCTTCAAGTGGACTACAGAAGGAAGGCAAGCTTTTGAGGGGTTCAAGAAGGCTATCTCAGTAGCCCTTGTGCTCAAGAACCCAGATTTTTCCATGCCCTTTGTAATGCATGTCTATGGAGGGGAGTCAAGTATTGTTGCTATCATGACTCAAAATAATGACAAGGTAGAGGGGGAACACCCAATAGCCTTTTTCTTGAGAACTCTCAAAGATTATGAGACTAGGTAAAATTTTATGGAAAGACAAGCTTATGCCATGGTGAAAGCCCTCAAGAAATTCAGGCATCTAATCTCAAGGAACAAAATTCTGATACTTGTGGCTCACCCAAGTGTTAGGTAATACATCATGCAGGGAGAGATTACTAAGAAAAGAGCTAATTGGATCACTAAGATCCTTGAATATGATGTGGAGGTCAAACCCACCAAGCTAGTCAAGGGTAGGGGTATGTGCCAATATATAACCCAAGAGCTAGAAAAGATGTTACCTAAGGAAGTGAGTTTAGAAGGAGAGATGAAGACAGTGCTAAGATTACAAGAAGTTGATCAGGAATCCTGGGTCACCAATAGGATTCAATTCATGAAAAATGGGGTTTAACTGAGAGAACTCCCTTGAAACAAGAGGAGGTATTACAAGATACAGGGAGTTCATTTTGTCTTAATTAAACAAATCCTTTTCAAAAGAAATTCTGATGGGAAATTATTAAGATGTGTAGAACAGGCCGAAGCCAAGAGGATACTACATGAAATGCATTATGGGACATCAGGAGGACATTTTTTTGCAAAGACCATAGCTATAAAGATAAGTGAGGTAGGATATTTTTGGCCTACTTTATTTGAAGATTGTTATCAGTTGGTTAGAAAATGTCAATCCTACCAGTATTATATGGGGATGCAAAGGAATGTAGCCATGCCCCTTAGTCCAATAGTTGTGGATGAACCTTTTGCCTAGTGGGGTCTTGACTTCATTAGGATGATAAATCTAGTGTCCAGCATGGGTCACAAATGGATATTAACTACTACAAACTATTTCACTAGATGGACCGAGGTAGTCCCACTTAAGGAAGCAATAGAGAATGTGATCCTAAATTTTCTTAGAGGTATAACTACTCACTTTGGGGCTCCTCGTACCATCATTTCAGATAATGCTAAAGCATTCTTGGGGTTTAAGGTATCCGAATTTGCCTTGAGACATGGAATATATCTAAAATCCTCAACTAAATATTACCCTTAAGGTAATGGTCTGGCAGAGTCAACCAACAAGAACCTAATAAGACTCATCAAAAGAGTGGGGGCAGATCATCACAAAGAGTGGCACAAAGTGCTTAATCTAGCACTATGGGTTGATAGGATCATGCCCAAGTAGGTGATCAAAATTTCTTTATATGAATTGGTGTGTGGAAAGTCTATCGTGATTCCCCTAAGTTTGGAAATCCCTACTCTTTAGTTGATCAAGCGAATGGAGATCAAAGAAAATGGCCCTATGTAAGTCAGACTCATAGAACTTCTAGATGTTCAAGAAAAGAGAGATATAGCCCATGATTCCATGATCAAGCATCAAGGAATGGTTAAGGCCTTCTTTTATAAAAGGGCTTTGAATCCTAATTTTGAAGTAGCATCGATTGTTCTAAAATGGGATGCAAGGGTTGCCAAACTAGGTCAGCATACTAAATTCAAAGCATTATGGATTGGTCTGTATAGGATTCATGTGTGCAAGTAGGAAAATTATTTTGAGTTAGAATCAATGGAGGGAGAACATGAAGAGATTCCTATAAATGGGATCTATTTGAAACTTTTCAATTGACTTAGGTCTCTCATGTAATATAGTTAAATAGTTTAACTTCTTTGCATTATTTCCCCATTATTTTCATGATTTGCTTTTAATAAGTGTTTTAAACATTTGTTGATGGCTCTTTGAAGCTATAATTTTCATAATTTTGATTGAGAGAGGTGGAGTTTCTTTTTGAGTAGGCTCAAAAGTATTGAGGGTCACCATTAACTGTAGAGTAAATTTTTACTCTATGTTGCTTTCAAATTTTTAGTCAAGCACTGCAATTTTGGTTCGTGTGCACTTTGAGTGAAGCCATAGAGTTTTGGAGTAGAGGACGGGTTCATTTTTACCTAAGTGTCAAAGTATAATGGAAGCTACCAAGTGTCATCCTTAGAGCACAGTCCCTTTTTGCCTCTCTTGTTCTTTTCATTTCAATTTTGGCCTAAGTATTGGATTCAAGCAGAAGTGGCCATGTGTCAGCCTTCAGGATATGAAGATGGATAGCTAGAAACTTCCAAGGACCTCATTTTAGCCTTCTAGAGAACCACAAAATGCACCACGTGTCAGCATCTATGTATCATAAGAGGCACCCATGTTTCCTATTTTGACAAGACTTCTAACGAGCTAAGTAATAAAGAGAGCAAAAAGTGCTAGGTAGAAATAGTGGAGGCCCTAAACTACCTTTTGAAGAAGCTCAGAGGTCACCATGTGTCGACATCTAAGGAACTTTGGTTCAATGTCTGGGTCCCATGCTTTCATTTAATGCATAAAGGCATCATTTCATTTTGCTTAAGTGCCATAAAGTAGTGGATGCTACCAAGTGTCACTCTCTGAGTTCCTTGCTTACTCCATCCCTAAAAAAGTAGAAGGTGCCACATACCCCTAGTAGGAGAAGTGGATCATGCCACACATCTTCCCAGAGGCAGTGGAGACTACCATGTGGCAATTCTTGAGAGACCATCTTTGAGTTTCATTATTGAATAGAGGTTGTGGTGGGCCCTAGGTGTTACTTCAAGGTTTGTATAAGTTGACAGGGGTTGCCATCCATAAAAGTCTAATATATGTCCCAAATGATACTACAATAGCCCAAGAAAAGTGGAGAGAGCCGCATGTCTTCAATGAATCAGGTAGAAAGTGTCAAGTGTCATTTTTTGGTGCCTTCTAGGTGATCAAGAGGATTTTCAAAAAATTGACTAAGTTTCCTCTCCCATTTCAAACATAATAGAGTGTTTCATGTATCTATTGCCACAAAGAAATGGAGGGAAAATTAGCTGGAGTTAATTCGAGTAGATGAAACAGTTCATCAGGTAGATTTTTGGAGCCACCCACAGCATTGAAGGTGCTGACTATTTGTCCCCTATGATCAAAGGATGGAGAAGATTGTGTGGGAAGGGGGATGATGATGGGAGTGATCCGAGGCTATAAAAGAGGGTGAATTGTAAAAAGAGAGAAAAAAGGTGGGATTTTTATAGTTTTAGACTTTTAAGAGTTTTGACCAATAATATCATTTGCTTTTGTTCCATTTTCTTGAGTTAAAAGGTTTATATGAATGTGTGTGTTTTTACATCTTTTGTATGACTAGAAGATTCAATAAGAAAATTGAACACTATGTCCTTGTTGATGTTATCTTTGTCAATTACAAAGTAGTTTATGTTGTAGATTTTCTAGTGTTGTGATTGGAAATGTTATTTGCTTTTGTCTCATTTTTTGGAGTCTAAAGTTCTACATAATTGTGCATGACTTCTACACCTCTTATGTGATTGGAGGATTCTATTAAGAAGATAGAACACTATGCCTTTGTTGACAATTCTTGTATCTCAGCAAAAGACTCCCCAGTTGTGAGCCTCTATTTCTTTTATCCAAATCTTTTACATTGATCATGCACTTGTCTACTCTTAAATGTAATAGAATCATATAATAGCCTCACTATGCTCAGGTTAAGATTAGGATTACACTCAAGTGCATCGCCATAGTTAGGTTTCTAATTCCTACATTTTGTGTTTCTGTTTAGTCTCCTATCCCTTTTCCCCAACAACCATAAAATAGAAGAGACCAGCTTCTTTAAAACCTGGAGGTTGTTTCAAGTCGCAGTGTCCCACAACTTGAAACTTCCCATTATTGATTGGCTAGGATCTAGTGCAATTTTATGCAATCAACAATTAGTAAATTAAAATTCATTAATTATTCTTTTACAAATGTTGGTGGTCAAATGATCATGACTGAGTTTTGAAGCCAGCTTGCAGTTCTAAGTGGTCATATTATAAGAGTGAACTAGAGACTTTAAGCCATGTTTTTGTGTGTTTAAATAACATGTTGATGACCCTAAGCTCATTTAGTTTATATAAATATGATTTAATGGCATTTTTAGAAGTCAAATGGTTGTATTCTTTAGTTTTGGTTGGTAGACTTTCTGGCATTAAAAAGCCTAATTGTGAGTAGACCTAATGGTGTGGTTCAAGGAGTGAAATGAGCTAAATGGTGTTGGGACATAAGGTGAGATTATAAGGGATGTAATTGAATATTTTTTGAAGTTTTTTATATTTTTTTAAAGATTCAATATTTTCCAAGGAAGTCAAAGTTAAATGTGTGCTTCGAGAAGGCCTAATTGCATTAGGTCTTTATTAAGCTTAATGGTGGTTTTGGTCCTTATGTGTGGTGGCCAACCTATGTTATGGTTTTTTATCCTATGATTTTTTTTTAATATATTAAAAGGGTTATAAAATTATGAATAGTTTTGTGTCTGACCAAGATATTTGAAATCAAGAGTCAAGTATAAGAAGAAGGTCTAATAGGCCTAATTTGACTAGTCAGAATATTGAAAGACTAAACAAACAAAATAAATGTTTAGAAACTAGGTAAATGGATTTAAAGACAATAATATAGGTTTTTTTAATATGTAATTAAGCTATAATATTTATTATATACATAATCTCAAGGTCATATGACCTAAATCTTTCAAGAAGAGGGCTAGTTGAGCGAAGAGGCCTAATAGGCTATTTGAAAGAGATAGAAGAGTGTGAAGAGAAAAAGAATGTGATCATAATAATTTGAGTGATAAATAGGTCTCAAAAGGTGATCATAGGTTACAAGTGTATTATTTGTTACTGAGTCACCTAGGGGATTGATGCCTCCTTCCAAGTTGGTGCTTGTTAAAGGCCTAGTTGAGTTGGTGTTTGACTAGTGAGGGGTTGGTGCTCCTTCTAGGGTTAGTGCCTCACTTATTATTGATATATTGATTATATAAATATATTATAAGATTTTTTTATTTTATTTTATCCCACATAAATATTTTCCACATATCTCTTGTGGTCATATGTTTTATACTTATGTGGATGTTTATTTATGCATTAGTTGATGTATGTATTTGAATGAATGCTTCATGAATGATAAGTGAAATTGAGTGCTTATTTTTATTGAATTGATTCATCCCCATGTATCAATGGATATTATTCAAAAAATTGGTATCATATCATGTCTTTTGAATTAGGCCTAATATCCTAAAGGAGACCCCAAACAAGCAAAGATGGATAGTCAAGCACAAGGTGTTTTCTCTACATGTAAGGATATATTATTCAATGGATATAATTATGATTTTTAGGGTGCTAGGTTGAGAATTTTTTTTTTGTAATCAAGGTCATAATGTTTGACAATCAATTTTAGATGGATATACTTCACCCTTTATATCCCCTAGAGATGTAGTACGTAAAAAGTCTAGTGTCAACAATTCAAAAGTAATGAATGGTGTTCTTTGTGGCCTCTCAAAGGTAGAGCTTGTGAAGGTGATGCATTGTGTGTCTACGAAATATATCTGGGACAAGTTGAATACTATCCATGAGGGATACTTCAAGGTCAAGTTGGTTAAATTTCAAACCGATAGAAGATAATTTGAAATCGTAAGGATGAATGAAGATGAGACCATTATAGCCTAACTATTAAGGGTTGATGAAGTGGTCAACATCATATGAGCCCTAGATGAAGATTTGAAAGATTCTAATGTTATTAAAAAGGTATTTATATCTCAAAATCCTAATTATTATTATACAGTGTTTGGTTTTAAAGAGATGCAAGATATAAACAAATTAGAGTTGGATGGACTTCATGGCACCCTAATAGCCTATGAGATAAGGACAAGTGAAAGAATTCCTAAAAATAAGGAAGTTGCATTCATGAAAAAAATAAGTCAAATGAGAAGAATAAACAAGGTAATAATTTCAAATAAAATGATGATTCTTATTTTGATGATGTTTATTTAACAGCTATGTTTGCAAGAAATTTGAAAATTGGTTCAGGTAAATATAAGGGTAAACTGCCCTTTAAGTGCTTTAATTGTGCAAAAATTAGACACTTTGCTAACAATTTCCCTCATAATCATAGGAAAAATGATGATGAAGAGAATTATGAAGGCCATGATTATTACAAGAAGTCATATAGGTCTTATAAGAGAAAAAAAATTTCATCAAGTATGATGATAAGAACTTTTTTCAAAACAGAATAAGATTTTACACCAAGGAAAATTGAAACTCATCTAATGAGAGTGGGAAAAATGATTTTGAGAGTGACCATGAAATTTTTTGTACTGATGTAAATGAATTTATCTTCATGGCTAAGGAAGTAAGATGTTCAAATAAATAAGAGTCCATGTGGTTTGGAGGTACTATTGGTGATTCAGATGGAAAAGAAGATGAAGCAAACTTTTAGGACAAGTTGATGAATGATCTAGAATAATTTGATGAGGCCTCTTTTTAGATACTATAAGGAGAAAATTAGTTTTTTTGAAGAGAGATTGAGCAAAAATCCAAGGAACAAGAAGAAATAGTCAAATAGGTGGAGACTCAAATTGAGGTTGTGACTACAAGCCTACAAGATAAATACGAAGAATGTGTCAAGTGTGTAACTGAACTAGATTCTTTAAGAGTTGATTTGGATCATGCATCATTTAATTTGAAGTCTTTTGTGAAGTTTTAAAAGAGTACCAATGATATAGATAACATTTAGAGTAGTTCAAATACTAGTAATGCCAAAATAGATCCTGGTTTCAATGGAGACCAAAATTAGAATACTATTGTGATCAAGTAGAATTAGACATTAAATTTCAATGGTCAATTGAGGAATGATGGTGATGGTAGAATTAATACTAATTCTATTAGGTAGCCTAATGTTATAATGTATGTTAATCCTTTCAATTTTTATTGTTATTCATGTAACCAATTTTGTCATAAAGTAAGGTATTATAGAAAACCCTCCAAGAATGAATATACATGGAACTATGAGGAGAATCATCAATCAACAGATATGAATGAGGTTTTTTATTATGGTTTTCATGATATATAATACATTACAAGATAATTTACTAGTAAAGAAAGAGTAAATCATCTGTCAAGAGGTATGGGTAATGGTGTGTTTCCATCAAGAGGAATAGTATTTTTCAATTTTAAAAAGGTTGGTCATATTTTAAAGATTTGTAATCATGGATTCTCAAGTCAAAACAAGAATTTTGAGGCCCCTAGATTGAAAGAAAGAAGATAAAGTAATGAAGACAAACTAAAGGTACATAAGGTGAATGATGACCAGTCTACAAGTCCAAGTGGAATATTTTCCATGGTGGAACATATTTAATATGTAATGGAGTGCCAATAATTCTCTCTATCAACTCATGTTGTGGATGAAAGAATCAAGACAAATAAACCAAATTAGAATTTTATTCAAATGGAGATTGAAAATGTCAATCCAAAGAGTCTGTTCAAGCCTAAGAGGATTATGAAGAAAGTTTAGTCTAGTGAGGACATCTAAATTTGGGAATCTCCTGAGTTTATGTTGTTTTAGTACCTTATAGAAGAGATGAATCCATTAGGCTTCATGGAGGCACTTAAATAGTGAGAAAAAAAGCATGGATTATGATTGGTCTAAGGGGAAACTTGTTTAGTTGGTTCATGAGTTCAAAAAGGATATCTATGTTGAGAAGTCATCCTTATTGGTTCAGAGATGCTTTATCAAAAAGGGAGTTCTTTCTTAAGTTATTGATAGATGAGTGTTTTCATATGTTGAGGTATACATTGGATTAGGGGGAGAATTTGTATGATTTGAGTTTTTGTCAAAGAGAGAGAATGATCTTATTTGAAGAGAAAATTATAGCGTTTCAAGGTATAAGGATCAAATAGTTGTTAGTAGATGACCCTTTGTCATTAATGTCAAAGGGGGAGAAAGATCTAGTTTGGGAAAAAAGTTAGTTTGAAGAATATTTATCTTGGGGAGATGAGAATGATAAGCTTTACTTGAGTTTTTTCCATCAATGACAAAGGGTGAGGTTGTTAAGGTATGTTCTTGTTGTTGGTGTTGTGGAATTGATGTTATCATTGATCTCAAGTTCAAATGGATGTCATTAATATCAAAGTCAAAGTTTATGTCATGCATGGTGAAGTTATAGGTGACAAAGAAGTCTTATCACAAGAGATAATTTGAAGGAAACCTATTATCTCTATGTTGAGAGAAAATTTGAAGGCAACCTGGTAATTATTCTAATGTTGATGACACATTTCAAGGTTAAGATCAAGATACAAGGTAAGCATACTATTGAGTACTAGTCTTGAGGAGAATTATCATATCATGAGCCTATTGAGAGTAGTGTCATCTTTATATAATCATAATTAAGTAATGTTTTTGGTTTATATAATTGAGAGTTAGCTTTTTTGAGTTTAAGTCTTTGTGTATTAGTGTCTTGAGAAGCCTAGTCTAGCCCTATGAGAAGGTGTATGCATGAATCTTAGTGAATCTTAGTGACTTGTGTCATTATAGGAATGAGAGAGTATATAAATTTATTTAATCATGAGAAAGATTAAAATAAGTCTTAAGAAGAGTTCTAAGGTGAGTTTTGAGGCTTGGTAATTACATGAAGAGACTTGGTGAGAACATATAGGCTTGGTAGCATGTTGAGGTGAGTAGTCTGCATTTTGTGAGAAGAATATTGGTAGTGTGTGAGCATGGATGAGGTTTTATAACATTATTATAAGGTATTAAAATTAGTTAAATTGGTTTCAAGATATGTTAAATGTCTAAGTATAATTGGAAGTTCAAGCTCTAAAGTGCAAAGACACATAGTGTGACCTAATAAGGGATTAAGCTCAGTTTCTAAGGTGTGAAAGATCATGAGAGCATTGTCATAGGTGTGAAAGGTAATTTCAAGTGCATTGGTGAGTTTTAAGGTTTTGAGTTGAAAAAAAAGTATAATATGTGGATTTGAGGTCTCTCAAGTGCTAGAATGAGGTGTCATAAAATTGAGGACTTTCTCATACTTTTTGGCATGTGTGACTATTACATGGGAAGATGATATCTTATGGAGAGATGGAAAAAGGTCATAAAAATTATTTACAAGAATTAGGAGTTGGTTTTATGGGTATACCTTTATGAACAAATGTTAAGAATTAAAATCAGTCTAAAACACTCCTAAAACTCTTATAATGACCCACTATGGAAGATATTGATATAAATGGATTATAATGGATTGGATGACTTATTTTGATGATTTGATCTTGTATTAAACTCTCCAAGGAACCTCTAGGTGGCATTGGTCTGATAGATGAGTGAGTGGAACCTAAATAAAAATCCATGTTTCTCAAAAATTTGCTATAATAGGTAGAGTTGACCAAGTCAAAGTTGCTAATTGAATGAAGGATGAAAATTGAGACTTTTATATTATTTTCATGGTGGTTTTTTAGTAGGCTCTAGACTTAAATTATGTTAAAATTATCATGGAAGTTGACCTATCACTAAAAAGGCCTTATGAGAAAGACAATGATAATAATAAGTAGAAGTGGGAATGAGATTAGGGATGTGTTGCCATGGATTAGAGATGAATCCAATTTCATTGGGTTATTATTCAATACCTATAACACATATATCTAATGGAATTTTTTTTAAAGAAGCTTGTGTATGATAGAAAGTTATACTCAAACTAAGTTGTCTAACATAGTGAGGTTTGTGTATAGTGAAGCCATCAGATTGGTCTATAAGACCAATATTGTTACTTGAGCCTAAAATATATTTATTTTAAGTTGATATAAGTATTTTTAAGGATTATATAAATCCATTTTAAGTTAATTATAGTGTTTCTATAGGTCTTCTAAGTCATTATTTTTATAACTATGTTTTGAAATCTTTAATAGTTCTGAGTAGTCATCTATTAGGGATGAGAATGAGATTATTTGACTATATTTGAATATTATAATGCACCTAAATATGTTATAAGGGTTTATGAGGTTATTATGAGTGAATCAAGAGTCATGAAATGTTTGCATAAAAATTTTGGTGGTCAAATGATCACGACATATTGCAAGAGTGATTAGAGGCTTTAAGCCCTATGTTGTAGTGTTTTAATCACATGGTGATGAATATTAGGTCATGGAGGTTATATAAATATGATATAATGGTATGTTTTTTTGATAAAATTGTTTGTTTTCTTTGGTTTTGGTTGGTAGACTTTCTAATAGTAAGAAGGGCTAATTATGAGTAGACCTAATGGTGTGGTTTAAGGAGTGAAATGAGATAAATGGTGTTGGGGACCTAAGGTGAGATTACTAGGGGTATAATTGAAGCATGTATGAAGTTTTTAATCCATTTTTGGAGACTCAATATATTCCAAGGAAGTCAAGGTTAAATGTGTACTTTGAGAAGGCCTAATTGCATTAGGTCTTTATTAGGCCTAATGGTGGTTTTGGTCCTTAGAAGTGGTGGCTAGCCTATGTAGTTGTTGTTTCTCCTATGAAACATGTTTTTTAATATATTAAAATGGTGATAAAATTATGGATAGGTTTTTTTCTGACCAATATATTTGAAATAAAGAGTCAAGTATAAAAAGAAGGCATAATACGACTAATTTGACTAGCTATAATATTAAGGGAATGAAAGAATGGAATAGAAGTTTAGAAACTAGGTAGAGGAATTTAAATACCATCATAGAGGTGTGTTTAATATGTCATGAAGTTATAAAATTGATTCTATATATGATTATCAAGGTCTTATGACCCAAATCTATCAAGAAGAGAGATAGTTAAGTGAAGAGGCTTAATGGGCTATTTGAGAGAGATAGAAGAGTGTGAAGAGAAAAAGAAGGTGGTCATAATAAACTGAGTGATAAATAGGTGTACAAAGGTGGTCATATTTTCTAGGTGGCTAAGTTGGTTCTAAGTCACCTAGGGGGTTGGTGCCTCCTTACAATTTGGTACTTGTTAACGGCCTAGTTGAGTTGGTTCTTAACTAATGAGGGGTTGGTGGATCACTAAATATTTATTAATTTCTTATAGGAAAATATTTAAATATATATTTCAATGATTTTTATCCTTGATGAGGGTTTCCCACATATATATTGTGTTCATATGTTGTATGTTAATGTGGATGCTTGTTTATGCATTAGTTGATGTATGTGTTTGAATTAATGCTTCATGAATGTTAAGTTAAATTCAATAAATGTTTTTAGGGAATTGATTCACCCATACCCCACTATAAGTTTTTGTGCTTCCAACACATGGTGTTATTCCATCCAAATGGAACCTTTCTAGATAGAGGATAATTTGAGGTTCACTAAGGTCATTCTGACTAGGTTATGAAGAGAAATGTGGAAAAATATAATAAGGCTAGATCCAAGGTGATTCAAGAGACATTAACCCAATATATGATGAGTATCAACTAGGTATCAGAGGTGAAAGTTTTTGTTGAGTCCCCACTCCATGTAAAATAACAACTATTAGCCTAATCTAAGTGGTATTTTAGGAGCCTCCCATGAGTATGGCCAAGCTAGATAGGGAATTTGACTTTGTGGTAGCCCTATTGGAATTTAAATAGGTGTAACCTAACAAAATACGATATGGTTCTTCTCTATATCCTTAGCTTATAACTTAAGTGGGCCACTAACATCTCTTCAAAAGTGGGTGATATTATATTTTTTGAATCATTATAGTTTTAAAATCTTTGGATGGTTATCATGTCTAAGGATGGGAATCTCATGCTACTTGGGGGTGAGACCCATACACTACTATATATCATAAAATATTTCTCTTTTGAAAGGTCAACATTTTCATGTAATGAAACTCTGTTAAAACTATATTATAATCCTTTTATTTATTTTGACCATGTCGTCTACTTATTAAATGTGGTTTATTGTTTATAGTTTATAATTTATGGTCATGTAAGAGGAGTGAATTTATGCTTATTTTATAGAGATGAACATGGAATTTATATTTTGCATTGGATAATCTATTTATGTGTGTTCTTTTCTATTTCCTTTTGAATAATCCATGCTTTGTGCTTTCAATTATAAAGTGTTTCAAAATATTTGTGCATCATTACTAAAAATATTTTGAGTGTTTATACTCTTTAAAGGACCTAAAAATAGAATATTATTATTAGTTTCCATTGTAAGCTTGCCCAATGAGTGGCTAAGAATCTATGTAATCATTTAACCAATAACAAGTGGTTAAAATGTGACTTGGCATGCTTCAATTATCAAGAAATAACATTTTATTTTTTATAGACCTTCTTTTCTAATCCCTTTTCCCTCTTTTTTATGTTTATTTTGTAATTGAAACACTCTCCCCTATTTTATAGACTGACAAATTTAGGATCATTAGTAATTAATTTCAATCAATTAATAAGAATTACAAGCATTCATCAAATGAACATTGATATTTTAGTGGTAAAAGTTCATACTCTATGACTAGGATAGGTTAAACTACTTATTTCTTGGAATGAACTAGCATCAATCCCAAAATTAATGAGGGGATATCTTTATCTAATGCATCATCCCCCATTTTTCTTTCTAGAACACTCAACCTCATGAGTGCCTTTAGTTTAGGATTTTATGACCAATAATAGCTGGAAATATAAAGAGGACCCCTAATAGATAAATATTAACTCAATGGTTTACCCTTGAATAATATGGAGCCTAATAAGAGGATAACCAAATCCATATCTGACAATGGTAGACTAATCATTTATCCCTTTCAGTTCCATATAAGAACTTAATTTATTATAAATGGACTCCGACCTATAGTTATTTCCACTAGCTCATCTTCTCATTCTACCCCCAAAAAACAAACCCTAATAGTTTCCCCCATGGCCTAGTTATCTAGGTCAGCTATAAATGATCCTAGAGTCATTTATGACCTTTTAACAAACCCAATAAGGTACCTCCCATGTTTCACACTTGGTGTGGGATGAATGGTAGAAGAGAATGTGACTTCATATAAAATCATCCTTAGGCTCCTAAACATTAAACATGAGGATGTGTCCTATAGAATATTTACATTTAATTTGATGGACTCAACCTATGACTAATTCTTTAATCTCCCTAAAGACACTATCATGGGATAGGAATAATTTATCAAGACCTTTTATTGGCCATTTTTGGCCCACATACGAAGCTTTGAAAAGCTTAGCAGAGTTCATGTGGAATGAGTAGATCAATGGCTTAGAAATGAGTCTAGTAGTGAAAATAGAGGAATACAAGTAGGTTATCATACATTCCAAGCATTAAAAAACATGAGAAAAGTTTCATAAACCTTAATAATGCATGAAAACCTTGAAATATTGATCAAAGGATGAATTACACAAGTTTAAGAGCCAAACCATCACTAGGATATCATGCAAGATAAAATGGACCAATCCACTTGTATATTTTTTTATCTTCACTCAAGAAGCCTTGCATGACCAAATATCATGTAAAAATATATTTATACATGATAAGAACATTATTTGAAATTTTAAAGTCTATGAGATCATTTTATCTCAAGTTATAAGCTTCTAAGGTTGGACCTACAACATAAGATAATCACACTAACATCAAATTTAAGCTTGATAAAAACAAATCCTTTTGAGTTTAAATTTTATGGTCATGAAAAAATTAATGATGTTCACATGAACACTATTTGATAATATTACAAACATAAAATTTAAGCTTATGAAATAGCCATTGGTTTTAAAATATTGGGTCCCAACAAATATAATAGTTTGCATTGCATTATACATCTTGATCTAACAGTGTGAGATAAGTCAAACAATAAAAGAGCTCAAGAGATTGATACATGGCATGAACACATGAGTCTATAGATTGATAATGAATATTAATGATCAACATGCATTTGAAACTTATTACAAGTTTGGAAAAAATTGATAAGTCAAGGGCAAGATCGATGGCTCTCACTCGATTTTACTGATCAAGATCAATGGTGTGAACAATGGTCTAAAATTCCACAAGCTGAGTCAGGTATCAACATCCAATTAGAATGAATATGAGCCTATGATTTTCAATAGAAGTTAATAAACCATTTTCAATGGAAGTAAATGGGCCTTTTAGGATCATCTTATCACCATTGAAGCTCGATCTAATGCCATTAAAGGGACATACTAATGTAACCAAGGTGATAAATAATATATGGGAAGACCATTAAGGTTAAATACATACCTCTAATTCATAATATTTGTGTCATGCAATTTAATTTCTACAACTATGTTTACCATTTTTAAGAAGGATCTATGTATACAATAAACTCTTGGTTTATGTAAAGATAGTTTGGGTCTTTTAGACCTATTTAGATCTATAAAAGTGGTTATGCCATCTATAGGTATATATTAATATGGAAAAATATAGGAAAACTATTGGTCTTAGATTGGTTTTCTATTTATAAATGGACCTATGATCTAGATATGAAAATGGAGTAGGTATGTGATAAATTCAAAGGGCCTCTTCTATCGGCATGGCTCCATCATTGATAAAAGAGGTACTAACCATTGTTTATGGCATGACACTATCTATTTTAGGATTCATGTATTTGATACTCATGAACATATCAAGTAAACTTAGAGTTTTAAGGTGGTGAGATGGTAGTTAAAGAAGTAGTTAAATGCATTGATTCCAAATAAACTTTATCATCATGTTAAATAAGCCCTTATTTTCTAGTGGACCTCTTAGCCAATGAAGGGAGTTTGAAGGCTAATGAAGATAATGTAAGATTAACTATTGATGTAGACTATTCATTATTAGAACAAAGGATGTTTTAAGATGCCTTAAAAGCTAGCATCTCATTATTTTTTCTCAAAATGTGCTCCCTCTTCTCTCTTCTCCCCTTTTCTTATATTATCCCATTATCTTCTCCTTTAAAAAGGTTATCAAATTTTAGACTTTGATCTTTAGAGGAGACAAGGATACTCTCTGAGATATTGAAAAATATGTTCATCTTTATTAGGCATTTGTAATAACTACCTCTTAATGCATTATATAATTTTATTTGACTATATTTTTCCTTGGATCTATATTTGGTGAGTTGTGCACTATGTCATTGTGTAAAGGAGAATATTCCTCATTCATGGTCCTTCTTTCTTGATCCTCTTCTAGGGTGTATTCAAGATGAGTTGCAGGTCTAAATTAGTGTTATTTATGCCATTAATTTGAGCTTTTAGTGAGTCTTATAACTCCTCTTTATTTACATTCATTTCTTCTTGAACCTCTTCTATGAAACTCTGATGTAACTAGCTTGATATTAAGGTTGTGTGAGCTAGTTTTGTCCTCTATAGGTCTAGTGTGGGTTAAAGCTTATGGGAGATTCCCATTTTTATTTTGTTCACTTATTTATTAAATTTAT
Source organism: Torreya grandis (assembly GCA_037957365.1). Classification (NCBI taxonomy): domain Eukaryota; kingdom Viridiplantae; phylum Streptophyta; class Pinopsida; order Cupressales; family Taxaceae; genus Torreya; species Torreya grandis. The sequence continues at coordinate 774,577 of JARHVA010003878.1, read as the reverse complement.
TAGAATACCTTATCCTATTTCTAACCCTTTTCTTTGTGAAGCATTAGTATTAGGTGAGCATCAAAGAGGAAGCCAACCTAATTTAAAGTTTTAACCCCACCATCGGTGACCCATAACCTGGTATTATTCCCATTATGTACTTCAATTGTATGGAGCCTAAATAACTCCCACCAAGGGTGAAAATTGATCCTATAATATTTTCTATCACACCTAGTGGGACTAAGTTTATCATGCACTAAGTGAAGATTTTTGGTGTTCTCTTCATTAAATAAACCTTTGGAGGCAAGTGTGAAAATATAAATGATGAATCTAAGCATTCATCAGTTGGTATAAACATCTCAAGTGCCTAACCATATTTATTTGGTATGTATCATTTCCCATTTGATCAAAATGCATGTTCTTTCATTCCTTATCCTTTATGTCAAGCTAGCAATGTTCATGGCTTTGCCCTAAGTGGACCTCAAGATTTAATGTATTAGCCTTTTCAAAATTTTCCTCTCTCTAATAAACTAGAATTTATCCTTAAGGATATTATGCTTGATCTTGAAAAAAGGTAAAGAGAGGCTGATAGAGAGGAAGAGTACTATAGGCAATAACATAATCTGGAACACCAAGCTCATGCTTAAGAGCATAAGTTAAGGTTTAAAAAATAATTCTTGGTTAGGTAAGACAAATAAAAGAGGTAAAATGACTATTATTTGTTCTTGGGATAGATAAAAACTAGCCCTAGAACCCAACTACCCTGTCCTACTTTTATTCATAATCAAATCAAAACCCCTAACCACCTTGTCAAGTCTCATCGTCATCAATAGCCAAACAAGCCACTAAAAACCATTTAGCTAAAGAACATAAAGCCATCCCATCATGGATATTATCCTATGTAAATGACCCTAACTATCTCATTCCCTATCCTATGAAACCATCATTTCCCATACTCATTTATGAAAAGGAAAAAGTAGACAAGCCTCAGACCTTCCCTTCATGGAAATCAATCAAAGAAAACCTTCAAAGAATAAAGGGACTATTATGGAGAAACCTATTATTGAGACTCAATATTATACATATCTTCTTCATGAATCCCCTAACCATCTCTAATAAAATCTATTCCAAGAGAATATAGTGATGTAAATTAGAGAGTTAGAGTTGAAGACAAGGAAAGAGGAGTAGAAAAAGAATCAAAAGGGTAAAGAAGAGTCTCTATCTTTTCCATCTTGGAACTAAGTCATGCAACCAATAAAACCCAAAGCTACTCAAACCCCATCCCTCCCTTCTAAAGAATCTAGGTCATTTTTATCTTGTAAATCCATGCAGAGCAGTATACAAAATGAGGAGGACATGACTATTAAAAACAAGTAGTTGGACCAAGGAGGTGTCACATATATATCATATCTCTTAGTGTCATCCTAAGAATATCCTATACCACTCCTTGAAGAGATAAACATTGAACTCCATGTTGAAATAATAATTAATAATGATGGATTATTAGATTCATAAGATGATATCATTATTGGAATACCACTAGGAAAGAATGAGCATGTTTCAATATTTCATAATTTCAAAGAGGATGAGTTACAGGATCAATTTCAAGTTGGAGATGAGATCCAATAGGAATAAGTCTTAGATGTGCAACAAGAGGTTATTTCTCAAAAACTTATTAGTCACATATGAGCTATCCAAAATCAAGAGTTAAAAGAAGATCTTGTGGTAGCTGATATAGATCAAGTACAAGATCATGTTTATTTAGAAGGTATCTATGAGGAAAACTCACATAGATCCATTGTTGAGATGGAGAATATTCCCAATGAAGACGATTCATAGTAGTAGTAGTAGTTATACCATAGCTTCATGGGAGAGCTTTAATTGTTCACTAGTAATGAATATGTTGAGACTAAGGTGAAATTTTTGTTTTTAAGATGACTCAATAACTCAACCTAATTTTAAACCACTCTCATATGATTGGTAGTAGAAAATGATAATCTTTCAAGAGCTTAGACATTTTTTCCAAATTGAGTATCAAGGTCTTGATAAAGTGGACAAATATTTTTACATGGAGGACAAAGACCAAGAATGTATAGATTATGTAGAGCTCTTGGATAAGCTTGAATAGCTTGTAGCCAAGAAAAAACCTTGTCTTACTAAGGACACTATGGAAATCAAGAAGGTATACCCTATTGAACTACCATTAGAGGTCATAGTTGAGGAGCCATCTGAAGAAGTTGAGACTTCTTGGATGCATATAACTAACCTATTTGGAGCTACCTAGTTCTCATTAAACATCATGCCAATAAAGTTGGAAAATACAAAAAATAATGAGGTACCAAAATTAAAGGTCAAGAATTTGCATGCCTTATTCAATTCCTCATCCCATGAAGCAAGAAAGTTGTAAAAATTTCCTTTTGATCTAAGAGGAAAGGTACATATAGTTTAATTTATATATATTAGGATAGTTTTTTTCAAATTAATTTAAGTGTAGTTTTTAGCACCTTCATTTGTTGTCCCTACTTTGTTTTAGGTTAGTTTCCATTCAATAAGTGCCTTTGACACATTGGTTTCTTTTGTTCCTTTTAGTTTTTTGTATTTTTTTAAAAGAGGTTAGAGCAAGATTGGCAGACGGTATTAGATCAAGGTCAAATGTGTTTGTTCCAAGTAGATACTCCATACCTAATAGACTAGAATAGGCACATGTTATAGGATATTTTTCATAAATAGGTGTGCAACCCCTATAAGTCAGAAAAGATATTGGCCATTTTTGGCCCACATACCAAGATTTTAAAAGTTGAAAAAATTTCATGTGGAATGATTGGATCAAAGGCGTAGAAATGAGTCTGAAATGCAAATAGAATAATTCATGTAGGTTCTCATACATTATAAGTATTAAAGAGTATGGAATAGGTTTCATAAACCTTAAGAATCCATTAGAACCATAAAATATTGATCAAAAGATGAATTGTGCAAGTTTAAGAGCTAGATCATCACTAGAACATCACATAAGAGAAAATGGACTAGTCCACTTATGCATTTTTTTATCTTCACTCAAAAAAAAATCATGACCAATGGATCATGAATAATTGTATTAATATATTCAAATAAATTTCTCTAAAATTTTCAAGTCTGTGTGAGATTTTTTGTTAAAGTTATAAGTTTCTAAAGTTGGAGTTATAACATAAGATGTTAGTGCTAACATCAAATTTAAGTTCAAACAAAAGAATTCCTTTTGAGATTAAATTTTCTAGTAGCATGAACATCAATGGAAGTTACATAAACATCATTTGATGAGAGCACAAACATCAAATTTAATATCATGAAATAGCCATTGGTTTTCAAATACTGGGTCCTAATAGATCTAATGGTCTGTATTGAATCATAAATCTTGATCTAATGGTATGAGGTAAGTCAAATAATAAACGATATCGATAGATAGAGAAATGGCATAAGCATGTGAGGTGATTTACTAATAGTGAATCCTAAATATCAATGTGCATTTGACATATGTCACAAGATTGGATAAAGTTGATAAGTTAAGAGCAGGATCGATGGTTCTTACTCAATTGTACTAATCAAGATCGATGGCATGAGCAAAGGCTAAAAGGTCCACAAGTAGAGTCAGGTATCAATAGCCAATTAGAAAGAAGGCGAGCTTAGGATTTTCAATAAAAGTTAAGAAGCCATTTTCTATGGAAGTAAATGTGCCTTGCAGGATTGTCCTATCACCATTTAATCTTAATCCAATGCCATTAAAGGAACATATTAATGTAACCAAGGTGATCAAGAACACATGGGACCACCATTAAGGTAAAATATGGACCTATAGTTCATAATATTTCTATCATGCAAGTTAAAGTATGTAAATTTGTTTTTCTTTTTTAAGAAGGATCTATGTATACGATAAACTTGTGGTTCCTGAGGAGATAGTTTGGGGCTTTTGAACCTATTTATATATAGAAAAGTGGCTATGTAGTCTATATGTCTACATTAATATGGACAAATATAAGCAAACTAATAATAGTAGATTGGTTTTCTATCTATATATGGACCTATGATCTAGATATGAAAATGGAGTAGGTATGTAATAAATGTAAAGGGCCTCTTCTATTGACATGCCTCCATAATCGACAAAATAGGTACCAACCACTATTCATGGCATGGCACTATCAATTTTAAGATTCAAATATTTTATCCTAATGAATATGTAAAGTAGACTTAGGGTCCCAAGGTGGTGAACTGGTAGTTAGAGAAGCATTTAAGAATATTGATTGTAAATAGACTTTGACATCATGGTAAACAAGCCCTTGTCTTCTATTGGACCTCTCAGATAATGAGGGGAGTTTAAAGGCTATTGGAGATAATGTAGGACTAAATTTTGATAATATACTAGTCATGGTTGGACCAAAAGATGGTGGATCATCCATTGAAAGCTAGCAGCTCATTAATTTTTCTCAAAACATGCTCTTTGTTCTCTCTTCTTCCTTTCTCGTATATTATCCCATTCTCTTCTCCTTCATAAAGGTTCTCAAATTTTAGACTTTTGATATTTTGGGGAGACAAAGACACTCTGAAATATTGAGAAATATGCTCAACTTGATTAGGCTCAACCCTTTCAAGCATTTGTAATAACTACCTCTTGATGTAATATATGATTTTATTTACCTATCTCTTGCCTTAGATCTATGTTTGGTGAGATATGCACTATGGCATTGTGTGAAGGAGAATCTTCCTCATCTATGGTCCTTCTTTATTACTCATTTTCTAGGGTATATTAAATTTGAGTTATAGGTCTATATTTATGTTATTTATTCCATTAAATTGATATTTTAGTGAGTCTTATAACTCCTCTTTATTTACATTCATTGCTTCCTGAACCTCTTTTATTAAATACTTGTGTAACTAGCTTGATCTTTAGGTTGTGTGAGCTAGTATTGTCCACTATATATCTAGTGTGGGTTCAATATAATGGGAGTTTCTTATTTTATTTAGTGCATCACCTAGTTAACTTTTTTAGGAACCCTTATCCTCTTTCTAACACTTTCCTTGTGAAGCATTAGTTTTAGGTCATCATCAAAGAGGAAGCTGACCTAATATGGAGGTTCAACCCCATCATAGGTGACCCATAGTCTGGGGTTTTTCCCATTGTGTAAATAAATTTTAGGGAGCCTAAAAAACTCCCACCAAGGGTGCAAATTGAGCCTACAACACCTTCTTGGCCTAGTCTAGGTGAATCATTAACCTCATTGTCTTATATCCATAGTTTTCATGTATCAAGAGGGAACCAAATGATCCCATCATAAATTTAAATGCTAGGCTCCAAAATATATATATTCAAGTCACTACACTTTATCAACCTAATGCCAAACTAGAGCTTGTAATGTATAAGAACTCCATGGACCCCTATATGGCCATGTTTTTTATAAGGGATCCCTTAATAGTAGCCATACCCTTATCTTATGTTTATACCATTAATGTGAAAAAACATATTAAACATCAAGGTCAAATGCTAGCACCCATTTTGAATGCATTACCCAATATGCCATTATTGACCCTTCTTCCCAACATGAACCAAAATGTCTTGATTTTATAGCATATACTAGGGATAAACCAACTTATGTTGAGTAATGCCACACCAAACCAACACTTGGGTTTTCCTACCTAGTAAATAATTAATTATCATGTTAAGACCATAGTCAAGAATTGATCCTTGCTATGAACAATGTTTAGAGCATAACCTAGGAGTATACGAAGAATGAGTTGGATGTTATCCATCATATAATATAGAGGTTGAGTAATGATTTTTTGGGTATCCAAAAATAAGTGACAAATGATAATGGTGAGAGATATAAAAATAAATTTACATACCAAAGGAAAAATATATCTTACAGTCATCCTAATAATCAACTAGTATCATCACCTAACAAGTTACCTAAGATCAACATTTGTGAGATAGCCCTCCAAAGTGGTGTTTGGTGTATAACATATACCAAGATAGGGAACTTAGCTACATATATTTCTTTAGTGACTTTGATATCTTCCAGTGAGAAAGAAAGGAATACTAGGTGGTCCTTAACCAATGAAAAACCTCTAATGCTACTAGACCATCAATCACAAAAATGTTATTAGAGATTATGGAGTTCCCCAACCAAGAGGATAATGAACCAAAAGAGATTACTATTGATATGGGTTTTATCCAATCTAGGAACCTTTACTAGGTAACTTCTAACATTTTAGGATCTTAGTAGAGGTGAAATCCACTTGAGGACATGATTCTTGGGATTTTGGGTTTCTCAGTAACCTATGGTGGAATGATATATGGCAAATAAATTGTTAAACCTTGATGATTCAAATATGGATGTGAATCTTAGATCTACTTTGAGGTGGATGATTCTAGATCTATGTTAAAGTGGGCATGACTTAAAGAAACCATAAACAAAGGGAAAGGTAAGGTAGAAAATAAAATTTGTAAATACATAGCATGTGATATTTCTAACTAGATTTAGGATAAAGATAAGCACCATAGACTAATGTTTGTAGCTTGTTGCTTTGGCACACATAACTGACAAACATAGTAAAGAGGTCTAAGGAACAAAATATAATTAACTAAAATTTATTAGATAAATATTATCATTACTGAGTTTTTGTTGTATCTTTTAATAAAATATAATATCTAATAAGTAAAAATCCCCTTCAATTAGCTATAACTTAGTCTAGGAAGTTTCATTAAAATGGTGCTTCTACATAGATCTAAAGATTAGCCTAGCAAACTTATTGCATGAAAGTAATATTTATCAACCTAAAATTAATAATGCACATTCTTAATTGATAATTAGCCATAAGATATTTGAAATTTTTATATCACATATCAAGAAACTAAACTACTAGTTAAAGTAAAGCATATAATCAGTATAACACATAAATGTGAGAGATAGTCATACAACATAGACTTGTACAACAACCCAAAGGATTTCTTATCTAAATTAAATATCAAAAAAAATTCTCCCTTTAAAATTCTAGATGTATATGTATATATAGGCTTGGGTTGGGGATACCTCATCTCTCAATCCATATTAAAAGTTTAATCATCATTAGGATATACATGGCTAGGACATATCTAATCATTCACAATGGAAAAAATTATTACAAAAATATTCTATTATAATCAATTGATGGAATTACAAGGGAAATTGCCTATAAAGAAGGAATTGTAGTTTCGGATACTTGGGATTTGGTAATAATTATAGTTGTAACCTAAGTTATATTTATGGTTAGCCTAGGTGTTTGAGAAGTAATTACAACTAAAATAACTAGTGGGGGTAGGTTAACTAGAGGTGCCTGCCTACTATCTTGAATTTATAAGTAGAAAACATGGCTTGCTTGAAAGTATATTTTAATGTAAAGCATGGAATATACTAAGAGGTGGGGGGGTGAATCAGTATATTATATATCTTATAAAACTTTCCCTTTATCAAATTCCACTTAATCAAACATTCAAGATATGCAATAAAACTCAAACAATAAACATCACACAAGATAGAGAGACACTAGATACAACGTGGAAACCCAATGTGGGAAAAACCATGGAGAATCAATCTCAAATTTATTCATGAGAATAACCCCATAGGAGCACCATACCCCTTTGCCAAGTACAAACCTCAGCTACAATTCATAAGGGCACCAACCCACATGAGCTTCAAACCCCTTTGCCGAGCACCAACCCAACACCTATTCATGAGCACCAACACACAGGAGTACCAACCCCTTTGTTGAGCACCAACCTAGTAACAATTCATGAGCACCAACCCACAGGAGCACCAACCCCTTTGTGTATACCACACACCTATCTCTCAATGTTGCTATCTCAACAAATGTTAGATCAATACAACATCTCCTTCCTCTCTCTTACCTCTACTCTTCTAAGCTAGATATAACAAATACAAATCATATTCATCTCTCACAATTGCTCTTCTAAGATAGATATTATAATATCAAAATCAACCTCTCACTTCCACATTACAAATGGCTACTCAAGCCTTTATTTATAGCTTTCCAAATGACCTTTGGCCTTCCCCCTTTGTGACCCTTCAATCCTTATGGAAAATGGCACCAATCTTGGATGACCCTTCATATTCAAGCCTTTGAAAATTCATGTGGTGACCCTTCATGACCAAAAATGTCCTTCCTAATTTTGTCCTTATCTTTGGTGACTTTTCATATTCCTTAAAGTGTCACTTCATGAGAAATTTTCCCTTACTCTTTTGTCTTCACTTGGTGACTCTTGGTATTCCCCAAAATGACTCTTCATGGGAAAATGCATCCCATCCTTCTTTTGTCTTTACCCTGTGGCTCTTCGAATTCTCCATGGGCCCTTCTTTTGTCTCATATGCAACCAAAAATATATTCATTAATATTAAATAAATATTAACTCATATTAGCCAAGATATATTTATTACAAATAACATTAAATGCAATGGGGCCTTTATCACCAATAATGTTAAACCTTTGACATCAATGACAATATTTTCAACAATCTCCCCCTTTGTCATTGATGGAAACCTCAATCCTGAAACTACCACATCTTGTCACCTACACATCCTGCCAACTGAAAACATACAATAACTCCCCCTTATTGTAATAACCTATACCTATTCCCCGTACCTATTTTTTGCACCTATACCTATACCTATTATTCTCCCCCTTTGACATCAATGGAAAAGTGCCTACCTGGAGCTAACACATAGCTCCCCCTCACTTGATGTTGAACATCAATGGCAAGAAGTAATAGAAATTGCTCCCAACTCCTCTCACTGATCTTTGAAAAGATAACATATAATGCATATAAATCTTTACCTATCCTTTTGAGAATCTGCAATCAACTCATTTGAACATTTCCTTCTAATCTCAAAACCTTCCACATGAAACTTTAAGGTGTATTCTTGATCACTTATTTGACTTACACTCAATAGATTATGCTTACAAAACATTCTTATCTTTGGCTTTACTAATATCTAAACTTAAAATACCTTTTCTGGCTATCCTGGTAGTGGTTTTATCTTTGAATTTCACTATGCCACCATTAATCTTCTTTACTCTTATCTCCTGTCATATGCCTTAAACATCTACTATCAATGAACCATGGATAATCTTTATTTCTTACATGCAAAGCTATTTGCACCAACATAGAATCTTCATGTTATTTCTTCTTCCATGAACACAACTAAACCTTCTTCCTAATGAATGGAACTTTGAAACTCTGATCCTTCTTCATTTAATATACATGAATATCCTTCTCCTTCTTTCTTACACTGTTAGCTCTTTTTCAAATTTATAATTTCTTATGACCATAATAATTTAAAACACTTCATATGCAAGAATCATTCTAATAGCCTCAAACCATAATACTGATGCAAAATTTTCTTCAAAAATATATTCCCTCAAAAGATATACAAATTAATTTGCCATCTCACCTTCTTGTCATGCAACATAACCAAGACCCATTAGCATCCACCATGCTTAAATTTTTAAATGTGTCTCCTTGAAGACTAGAAGAGACACCCCACATAATAGGGTTCTAGAAATAAATCTCAGGAGATTCCCACATCTCCTCCATTTCTTCCTTGATCTTCTTGTGTTTTTATTTTAGAATCTGTTTAAGCATGTCTAACCTTTTTGAATTACTAACCTTAACATTTATGATGTTTTTCTTTTTCTCAAATTTTGCAGCTATCTTATCTTGACAAAGCTCATGCTCAAATATAACAAGAGATTCTACACAATCCTTCTTATCTGATTCTTTATCTACTATAGCAAGTAATTCATTTTCATTCTTGAACTCAACTTGATCAACCTTTACTATTTTAGGTCTCCAAACCTTAATCTGACTCTTCTCATATCTTTTAGGGGCTCTGTAAGCTTTGACATACTTTGAATATCTCTTTACTTTATTTTGGCATAATATAGCAATATGGCCAACCTCATGACAATAAAAGCAAACAATATTTCTCATACCTTTTTCTTGAGTGTGACTGAGATCTCCCTTTAATTTATTGCTTCTCCTCATACAATCTCTTTCCCTATGACCAACATGATGACAAAAAAAACAATGGCCATGAAAAGAATTTGAAAACTTAAAAGCATTGGGCTGCCTGATCAACTTCTTTGATTTGCCTTCAAAACCTACATCCTTCTTTCCTTGGACTAATATTTCATGATCTTTCTCAACCTTGATTATAAACTTCGCATGATTATCCTTTAAAGAATCTAACTCAACCTTCAACTGATTACACTCTTCTTCTTTTGATGTTAAAATTGCATTTGCAACCTGTAATTGATTCTTAAGATCTTGAATAAATATCTTATTTTCTTTTACTTCTATAGCCAATTTAGAATCCAAGATACACACCTTTTCTTTAAGATCCTCAACCACAAATTTCAACTCTTGATTCTCCTTCTTTAGTTGCTTGGCCATCTTATGCTTTTCTTTGATCTACCTTCAAGCTGTTAAACCCTTTTTGAAGGATCCTGCTCTGATACAAATTGTTAAGCATGAAATATACTAAGAGGGGGGATGAATTAGTATACTATATATCTTATAAAACTTTCCATTTATCGAATTCCACTTAATCAAACATTCAAGATATGCAATAAAACTCAAAAAATAAACATCACACAAGATAGAGAGAGAGACCAGATATAATGTGGAAACCCAATGTGGGAAAAACCATGGAGAATAAATCTCAAATATATTCATGAGAACAACCCCACAGGAGCACCATACCCCTTTACCAAGTACAAACCTTAGCTACAATTCATGAGCACCAACCCACAGGAGCTTCAAACCCTTTTGCTGAGCACCAACCCAGCACCTATTCGTGGGCACCAACCCATAAGAGCACCAACCCCTTTGCTGAGCACCAACCCAATAACAATTTGTGATAACCAACCCATAGGAGCACCAACCCCTTTGTGTATACCACACACCTATCTCTCAATTTTGCTATCTCAACAAATGATAGATCAATACAACATCTCCTTCCTCTCTCTCACCTTTGCTCTTCTAAGCTAGATATAACAAATACAAATCATATTCATCTCTCACAATTGCTCTTCTAAGCTAGATATTACAATATCAAAATCAACCTCTCACTTCCACATTAAAAATGGCTACTCAAGCCTTTATTTATAGCTTTCCAAATGACCTTTGGCCTTCCCCCTTTGTGACCCTTCAATCCTTATGGAAAATGGCACCAATCTTTGATGACCCTTCATATTTAAGCCTTTGAAAAGTCATGTGGTGACCCTTCATGACGAAAAACATCATTCCCACTTGTGTCCTTATCTTTGGTGACTTTTCATATTCCTTAAAGTGTCTCTTCATGATAAATTTGCCCTTACTCTTTTGTCTTCACTTGGTGACTATTGGTATTCCCCAAAATGACTCTTCATGGAAAAATGTGTCCCATCCTTCTTTTATCTTTACCCTGTGGCTCTTCGACTTCTCCATGGGACCTTCTTTTGTCTCATATGCAACCAAAAATATATTCATTAATATTAAATAAATATTAACTCATATTAGCTAAGATATATTTATTACAAACAACATTAAATGCAATGGGGCCTTTATCACCAATAATGCTAAAACCTTTGACATCAATGACAATATTTCCAACATTTAATTTCCTTGATGTCCAAAAAATATCTTTTGAAGAGTTTGGGGAGTCTATCCATAAATTTTCTATGTGCCTTTAATGTAGCCCCAAGCTCCACATAAATAGTATTTGTGTTAATGACCTAGCTTCTAATTTTTTTAATCAATTACAATAAGTCTCCCTAGGTCTTATATATTTAAACTTTTACCTTTGCCTTAAAACTATTTAATATTATATATAAAAGGTCTTAAAATATTTCCTTGAGGAATAACTCCTCATTTGGGTTAATCACACCATTTATTCTCATTTCCCCTCAAATTTTAATGGCTTTATCCTCATAGATAATGGATTTTTAACTAAGTTTTGCATTTCCTTATGTCATATAATCAAGCTGTCACTCCTAGAAGCTATGTAGTTCAAGCCTCATGTTACATCTAAATCATTTACATAATTCTTATTCTAGGATGCTTGGATTAATAAAGGGATTCTAGCCTCTATTTTCTTCATCTTATCAATAAGGGTGAATATATCTCCCCATTTGGGATGTGACTCCTTATTTGTAATTATTATTAAATATATAATGTCATTCAAATTTTGAACTAACCATTGCATGTTATCCATGATGTCCCTTGATGGTTGTATGGTATTCATTCCTTAAAATGCCTTCATGGTTTTATAAAAACCTATAAACATTTATTTTATTACTCCTCCATAGAGTTTACAAAGGTGTAAAGATTTTTTATGTAATTGACAATATCAGAGAGGATCAATTTTATTTTCATGGTTAAAGAGAAGAAATATTATCTTTGATATAATTATATATTTTTTCCTTCATCCATTATGGTTTTCCTTTTGACCTTCCTCATAGTCTTAATTTCTCTATTGAAATGAAACTTGACTACTACTAGTTCAAAAATAACTACGTCCTACTTGCCTTCTTCTACCTATTTCATTTTCTAGATACATTAAGGAACATTTAATGAAACTAATTGTCATGAAGGTTATACCCAATCTATGGGAGTGGTAGATATGGATTTCCTTGGAGGGAACATGGGATTGGGAGAAGATATTTTTATTTTAGGGAAAGGTGGGATAAATCTTCTTTAGCTAGTGACCTTGTTTGGGGTCACTATGCCACTTATTAGCTTTCATTTTTCTAACAACTTTTATGTTGTAATGGTTATAGATTTTATTTTGAGCTTCATGACCAATATATAGGCCCAATTGAGTGGATTATTAGGATGGATAAAATGGTCAAGCTAAAATGGTGGTGGAAATAAAATCTTTGAAATGCACTTGCTTAGTGAGTCTAGAGGATTGAGGGATTGAGGAAGAAAAGAATTAATAGGTAGGAAGGATATTGAGAAAAAAATTTAACTAATCCATCACATATGTGAAAGAAACTTTAATAGGGCATTTTGATGGTTGGTTAAGGCTTTGATAGCCTTAATTAAAAGTGCTAGGACTGATTCTTGCATAATTGACATTACAAAAGATGTCCTAACTATAAAAATAGTTGAAATAGTAGGTAAAGAATTATAATCTTGTGTAGTTACCACTTAAGCAGTAAAATTGAGGGGAATTATTATTTCAGGTATCACTGTTATATTGCAAGGTGTTGAGGTTGAAGATAGGTTCATTGATTTCTCATGTGTATAAGCTATAAGTTTAGACTCTAATTCATTTTCTTTATCTCCATATGGTTCTTAAAGAAATTTAGTTGATACTAAATTATTCTTTAGGATCTTAGTGTCACCTGACTAAGTCTCATGTAATAACCATTCATATTTGAGATCATTTTTTGTGGCCTCACTAATGGGTTCAGATAATGATGTCTCTATTTTATCCTCCTATTCCTCCTCGGTAAACAAATCCTTTTCATTTTATATCACCTACATATGTTTTATCACTTTAGAACCTTTTATTTTGTCCAATCCCACTTTTGATTTTTTTATGAGCTATCATTTTCTAGGGTGTGCTAAGGAGAAACTAAAGAGCTCCCTACTTGTTTTGGTATATAATGGTGGGGTCTAGTAGGAGTATAGGTTGATGCTAGAAGGTGTGAAATAATAAAATGTGAATCTAATGGGGAAATAGGTGGTGATGAGCTAAGAGTAGTAGTGACTTTTAGGGGTGAATTTAGGGAAGTGGATAGTTGTCCATGGGTAGGAGATATTTATGGAGGTTGTGGTGAAATGGTTTACATTAGGGGTATAAATGGAGACAAATTAGAAATAATGAGTAGATATATGACACTAACCTTTTATATTCTTTTGAGTAGAATAAAATTCAAAATAGATAATGATCCTCAAGATTGTGTTATAGTTGTGAGACCCTGGGCAATGGTAATTAGATGAGGAAGGGTGGACACTAAGCTAGTTACTACAACTATGACCACTAATATGGGATGTCAGAGAGTCCCTTGGCCAATTTCTTATCCACTTCTCATAGGTGATTTTCTTATTAGACTAGTCTATTATTGTCCTCAGGATTGAACCTCTAGGAAGGATCCTTGAGGAGGTTTTGAAATGCAATGCTCTACCTCAATTTCTATGGCCTATTCCTCAGTGGTTTTTGTATGATATTGCACATGCTTGGATACCACCATGGAAATATTTAAATATTTATTTATTGTGTAGACCTCTATATCATTCAAATAATTCATGAATACTTCATTAAATGGATATGATACATGGTCATAATCAATATTCAGCCCTTAACTTTGTTTAAGTGTTCATTGACCCTTTATCTTAGATCCCATTGCCTATAAGGTGCCCACATGAAATCATAGCGTGTTTTGATTTTGCCCATTAGATGGAAATATTCCCATCTAGTTATTGGATCTTACTAGTGTTGATGAGAGGTGGGTGGACAACTCATTTTTTGGCACTCCTTAGTTTAACATCCATAAAATCATCTAACTAAGCTAAAATTTCCTAATCTACCACCATTTTTTGGCACTCCTTAGTTTAACATCCATATAATCATCTAACTAGGCTAAAATTTATTGACCCTTTATCTTAGATCCCATTACTTGTAAGGTGCCCACATGAAATCATAGTCTGTTCTGATTTTGCCCACTAGATGGAAATATTCCCATCTAGTTATTGGATCTTACCAGTGTTGATGGGAGGTGGGTGGACAACTCATTTTTTGGCACTCCTTAGTTTAAAATCCATAGAATCATCTAACTAGGATAAAATTTCCTAATCTACCACCATTTCTAAGAATAATTAGGGTAGATACATGGGAGGAGACTTAGTTCTCTCTATTATGATGACTGTGTGGTCTTCATAGATCTAATAGTCACCAATAGTTTAAATTATGGTTTGGAGTTGATCAAAAAATTAGGGCATGACCTTTCCATAAATGGCTTGGTATGCCATTATATAGATGGTCTTAATTAGTTTGATCACGTTCTTTCTATATTTGTGTATATGAAGAATATTTAATTTATCACAAATTTGATTCTTAGTATAATCGATTGATGGTTCCCATGGTTCCTCATAAGGTGAGTGAATAGCCATAGTTATGATGTCTACTAGATACAACATCATATAGAAGTTATTGTATAGTATGTTTTTTGAATTGAGCATTTGTCTAATCAAATTGGCACTAAGGATATTTCCAATAGTTATGACCTTAGTAAAAGCAAGGATGGTATCCAATAAGGGAATCAAAACCTTATTGACATATGTTATATTGGTAAAACCATAAATTTAGTTTAAAAAACCCATAGTAATCATGATTTTAGGCCTAAGATGGAAATTGGGATAGTAGAAAAAAGGCCCCTAACTATGAAGGTACTAGGGTCACCAACCCATTCCCATTATGTTTTGGGTTCATTTTTTTCATACATCTATGAATTAACTAGGGATTAATTATAGGACATTTCAAGGGGGAGTTTATAGTATTTTTCAAATGTTTTCCCATTAATATATGATGTTGGGGTGATTCATTGGCAAAAATGTAAGATTATCCCAAAAATTTGGCCATTGGAAAATAAATCAAATAATAGGTCAATGTAGGGCATTACCTTATGTTTTGTTACAATGTTGTATAGGCCTAATGATTTTATTACCACTGGGTCTTCTCTATGTCTTCATGTAAAATATGAGAGTTGAACCATAGGGCCAAAAGTTTTTTTTTTCTTTTTTTTTGACTTCCTCCCATATAGAAAAATAGTGCTTGAATTCATGGTTGAGGGCAACCTCATCAAACATTGTATATGTGTACTACTTAGTTCCTATAATGTAATATGTAGAGGGGAGGGAAGGTATGAAGTAGAAGCCATTATTTTGCACTTAAGATATTCGGTTCTCAAAAACTATGGAATATCTTGGTCATAATCGAGCTCAAATTAGTGTTAGCAACTACTTTTTATATGGGAATTATCTGTAATTGACTTCCTTAATCACATATATTACATTTATATTATTTATATCTACTAAATTAAACACACTTAGTTGGCCAATTCATGCAGATTAATGGGATTAATGGCATTCACTTTCTTTTATTTATTATATTTTCATATTTTTTATTTTCTTAGTGAATTATCATTCCCTTTTATGGTTCTCATTTCTAGCTAGATTTTATTTCTTTCTTTTCCAAGTGTTTTTTGATATATACTTAACACTTGGAATTATTCCCTTTCATAAAAAATAATTACATGGTTTTTACCTAGGGATGATCTCTAATGATACATGTTTATTCACCACCTTGAGTTTACGCTATCTTCATATGTGGAGGGTTATTACCACTCTACCATACCAAGAGTGCATTATGCCTTTCCTTCACTATGTAGGCTCTGAGTGAGATATATGATGATATATGGTGAAAATTCAATGTTCCAATCAACTTGGAGACTTATAAAGTTTTCAAAATTCTTTGATAGTGGTGAGTGTCTAAGATAGTGACACATGGATGCATATCACCACTCTACTAGTCCCAAACATTTTATGTGCTAAAATTCAATATGTTAGTCTTTGTGTGATCAATATTATGACATGTGGATGGTTATCATTACTCTTTTGACCTCAAGAATATTTTACACTAGTATGAAATATTACAATCACCAGGTGAGTAGGATTATGACACTTGGCATTATCTTAGGATTTTGTTCACTTGGGAGTCTTTATTATAAATTTATTAGTGTCATAAAATCCATGGGATATTAGGTTGATGATCAAAAACATAAAACCTTTTAGAAAACTAAATTATATTACATACTTCACTTGCCTTTAGGAATCTAAGAGAGTGAGGGAATGCTATGTGGTAGGATTTAGTGACTCAACAAGTGTCTAAGAGAAAATTAGAAATAATTATAAGTAAATAAAAACTTACACAAAATAAAACACAAAGAAATAACACTTCAAACAAACACATTATTTAATTATTTTGAAAGAGGTAAAACATGAAATTATTTTAGATTAAACAAGTGAACTTCACAAACTATTATAATCTAAAAAATCTACACAAATTTTCATGAAATAAACTAAAATATGGAGATGTAACTTTAGACAATCCTAAGAATAGCTTTGGTTCATAATAATAAATTTTTTGCCATGTTAGTTTAATTTTCATGAAATAAACTTAATATTCCCCACTAATCCCAAAAAATAAAGGCTGATTGACAAATTGGGTCCTTGCCTAAAAAAATTTAATTGGGGGATGTTGGGACATAGTGAATTGCAAATCACATGGGGAATACTACTGAGTATTCATGAATATCAATCATATCAAACATGTATCATATCATGGGAATATTATTAAACCATAAAAATGAAGGAGGTTTAGAAAACTACATGTAACATACTAACCTCACTTATATCTTGGGTCTATGTGTGGCAAAGTGATTTTATTTTATCCTTGTTTTAAATTTTTTAGAAAAGACTTGGAATAGACTTTATGTTTCATAATGGTTTATTTGATGTATAAATATAAAAATTATGGGCTCAAAAATTTCTCTACTATAAGACAAACATTTATATCCCAAATAAACTTACCTTTGATTCACCCCTTTTTACCTTTGTAAACTTTCATGATCTATGATACATTGATCTTATTTCATCATGTGAGTCTTTGATCACCTTTATATATTTTATCTGGGCTTATTTGATCACTCTTTATGATGCATTGATCTTACTTTTGTTTAGAATGAGAATGGGAGAGATAGTCAAGAACCAATGTGAGCTTGTGTATGGAAGAAAAAAAATTCAATTTTTGAGAATGTTCCTACTAGTGGCCTATATATTAATGGATATTATTTATAAACAATTATTAGCATGGAAATCATGTTTGATCTAAGGAATTAAAAAAAAATCTTAATTTACATTCAATAATGACAACTTTTATGTACCTAATTAAAGTATTACACTATGTTATGACCATGATCTACTTCTTATTGGATATCTAAATTCCACAAGTCCCAAAGATAGGGGTGTAATTAAAAAAAATTAATCAAATATTTTGTGTACTCCACTTAGGTTCTGGCTTCACTTACTCTCTTTTTGGGGACTGCCTCAAGGACTTAGTATATAAGATCACACTTGTATATGAGTAATAATAGATTGGTTATTCTCTTAATCATTCAAAAATGAGTCAATCAACCTACTATAAAATAAAATAAATGTACTCTAGAAAACATTAAAGTTTATCTAAGGAAATAAAAAATGTTGAAAGCAAGAAAGGTTAATCTAAGAGACATAAAAACTAGCCTAATCACAATGAAAGATAAAAATAGGAAATATAATTATGAAATTAGTAAAACCTATTCTAATCTTACCTCTAGAATAATGTTTTATGTTATTCATAGACATCCTTAGTGGGAAAAACACTAAAGTAGTGCTTTAAAAACTACTCATTGACTGGGAAGGCTAGGTTATTACCTTTAAGGTCTTTCAAACATAAGGTGATGTTGCCTATAATATCAAACACTTGATATGGTCCAATCTAAAAGGGATTGAACTTGTCTTATTCATCCTTTTTTAATGATAGTTATCTTATAGGATAACTATGTTTAATATCTAAAAGGATTTAATCTTGGATATATTTTTTTACCCACCTTTTAACAATGTCTTGGTGTTTGTTGAAGCTTTGTAGTGCTTTGATAATTTCATCCTCAAGATGGAATATTTCAAACAATATAGAATGAAATATTGGATCATATTCATTGTAGTCTTATATAAAATGATAGGTTGGTAATTTAAGATACATTGGGAAAATAGGCTATTGTACATACACCAATAAGAAAGTTGAATTATTTAGGGATTGTTTCTATCTTTTTTTATCTACCCATAATGAATATTTCAATAGTAGATGCCATTATCTTGGCTTGTATTAGGTTGAATTCTTAATGGAATACATCATGTTTTTATTTATATATTTATCCACTCTCTTTCCTTGGGGGAAATAGTTTTAAGAGGACTTGACTATTATTTAATTATCATAGGCCCACTCAGTGAATTTGGCTGATTGAAAATCTAGGATATTATCAATAACCAAATATATGGGAGTACCAAATTTGGTTAGTAGGTACTCCTCTATAAACTTAATGACATATTGATATTTATATCTCCTTATGGCCACCACTTCAATCCACCTATTGAAATAATTCATGGGGATAAGGATGAACTTATACCCTATAGAGAAATTAGGATTGATTACTCCCATGACTTTGAGACCCCATTGTGAAAAAAGGACAATCCTCAATGACATGATGGAGTGGCATGGTCATATTAACTTCTCTCTTCCCAAATACTTAGAATTTTTAGAAGGTCCTAACATGGTTGTGGTAATCTATGAAAATAATGGGATAATATTACTCCATTCTCAATATCTTATGGGTTGTTTTGGTCTTAAAAGGATAACCATTGCCTAGTTTTTTCTATGTAGGTTATTCAATATATCCATAACCTCTTCTCTTGATATGCTCCTCAAATAGATTCCCTCATATTTTTTGTAGTAATGGACTCCCCTTTTTATCATGTAGTGAGTAAAATTGAGCCTCAAATCTCACCTTTATTCTCTATTAAGCTTAAGGTTCATACACTTGTGAGTAGGCATTGAATGATTTAATCATACCACTCACCTCCTAACACTTGGACTTCATAGATTTGTTTGATATGGATTAATGGATATGTATCAAACATTAATTTAAAAATTAATTATCCTTTTACCACTTTGGATGGTATAATATCAATTTCAAACTGTTATAGCTTTGCCATCCATTTACCTCTTCTTTCACCTAATTTGTTTTGACTGAGGGTGAGCTTAACTGTTAAGTCTAGGACTATCACATAAATTTTATTCATCAATATATAGTTCCTAAACTTATTTTTAGCCTTGAAAAATACATATATTTTATTGTATATAATTTAATATTTTAATTTTACATATTTTAAATTAGTGCTCATAAAAGTGATTGGTTGCTCACTATCATTTACCTTTTGGGTGAGCACCATAGAAATGGTATGATCTAAATAAAAGTAATATAATAATAAATCCTTGGTGAATTTAGGACTAATAAATATTGTAACCTAAGAAATATTTATCTTTATACCTTGGAAGGAACTCTTAGCCTTAGTTATCCACTCTATCTTGGCATCTTTTTTCAACATAACATTCAGTGGCTAGACAATTTCTACAAGCCCAAAAATGAATTTACATACAAAGTTGATTTTACCAAATAAAAATTTCAATTTTTTTCTACTATTGGGAGGTATTAAATTTAAAATTCCTTGAATCCATTTTGGATCGATGGAAATCCTATATTTGGTGATGATATGGCTAATTAACTTGCACTCTATGACCCCAAAGATACTCTTATTTGAGTTCAAGGATACTCCATATATTCTAAATCTATAAAACACTATCTATAAGTGATTTACATGATCCACTCCATTTGTAAAAAAAAATACTAAGTTTATCCATATAGATGATGATGTATTTACCAATAAGTCCTTGGAATGTGTATTCCATGGCTCACTAGAAATTTGTTCTAGCATTGATGAGGCTTGAAGGCATCATTTTATAAGCATAAGATCCCTACTTTGTGGGGAAGGTAATATTCATTTGATATTCTACTTCCACAAAAACTTGGTTACATATTAAGAAATCATCTAAGAAGTACAGCATCCTAGACCCACTAATGGTTTGAATTACTTCATTTAGGGAAGGTAGAGGATAATTATCTTTCTCTAAGGATCTATTTAGGTTTCTAAAGTTAACACATAACATGATCTCACCATTCTTCTTCCTAGCTAGGACTAAGTTCACTACCCAATAAGAGTGTCTAATAGGAAATATGATCTTGACATATAGTAACTTTTGAACATCGGTCTAGATGAGGGGTTCTAAAATGTGATTTATTAGTCTTTAACATTGCCTAAAGGGCTTGCTCCCTTTATTCAGAGGACTGGTGTGAGTGATGACCCCTAGATCAAAAGTTTTCATGTCTCCATAGGTCTAAAAAATAACATCCTTTCACTTTATTTATATATCTTTCAACCCCTATTTTTTACCTACAACATAATCTAGGTCAATGTTGACATACTGAGGTGTTCCTTGGTCCCTAAATTCATTTTGACAAAATTATATTGGTTTGTATTTAGTTATTTCTTTACTTCCAGCTTGTAGATCTATGTTGAATACCCTATCCAAGGACACCATCCCCATGGGGATCATATTTTACTTGAGCTACATGATTCCATCATCCCTAGAATTTTATGTTTCTAGACATCCAAAGTCCTTCTCATCTATAATTCGGTATTTGAAATCCTTAAAATTATTTATGAATTGGAAAATCTATTGATCATCCTCAAAGACTTAATAATTTTATATATTTTTGGGGATTTAGGAGAAAGATACTAGATCCACAAAAAAATATGCATTTTGGACTCTTGAAGTGGTGTTAAGTTGGTATCTAATATTCCCAATGAAACTACCATTTTGCTTTATTATATCAAATTAACTTTGATGTTGAAAGCCTCAAAGGACTCAATTAGGTCCCAGACTATATGTTTATATTTTTTTAGATATGCCATATTGCATTAATATTTAATTATAATCTAGATAAGCATGAGCTATGAATCACCAAATATTTGTAGCTTCTTGACATCCTATTTAAATGTAAATTATAGGCCTAGGATCAAGGCTTTAAATTTAGCTTAGTTATTGGTGCAAGGGAACTAAAATTTGTATGCACTTAGGTATTACTTCCATTTAGATATATGAGAGATAACCAAAAAATAGACAATTGTTTATACCATGAACCATCAAGATGGATGTTCTATAGCATTGAAGGTTTTTTGAATTCCTATTTATGAGGCTTTTGCTCTATTTTGAATATATAGACAGTAGCATGTGAGGATACAAAGTTGACCCTCTAATTTTTGGAATTGTACTCCATAATCAAGTACTTAATATTTAGTTCTCTATCAAATTTTTATTTTATTAAGTGTCCCCTTCCATGATAGTCACATTTTTGAGAAATTGGTGGCCATATATCCATTCAGTATCTTTGACCAATACCAATTGAGTAGAAAACCATAAGATTCTAGAATGTTAACTATTAGGATGTCTATCTACTGATATACACATGGATCAAAGGTTAGTTATATATATATATATTTATTTAAATATTCCCCAACATAATATACTAAGGTCATGTCTAGTTGAATTACCACTCTTTTTGACTTATTTTGGGTCAGCCATAGTTTCTTATACATGGTCGTAAGACTCATGTTAGTTAAAGCTCCTAAGTCCACAAAGTAATTATGGACATTCTTACCATTAATAAGAATCATGGGACCTTAAGATTATCTTTCTATATCATTACATTTTTATGTGAAACCTTTGATTTATCATCTATAGAAGAGCTTCTAGTCAAGTCTTTGAGCAACTAGTCCCTCTACTCATTGATCTATGCTAACTCATGCAGAGTGATATTAGACTTAATCTTATTTATGTCTTTTATGATTTTATATCCTCCTTTGATTTGTAACTTAGAGGGATACAATTGATCCTTTTACTTTAGAGGATGTGTATTATTATCATCCCATGGATCTAGAGGAGTAGTGGTGTTGTTGTTAAGATGCATATAAGTAGTGAGAGTTTGTTTTATTCTTAGGTAGTGGTTACCCCTTTGAAACTAATGGAACACATGGACTTCATATATGTTACCCTCTGAATCATTCTCATTTTATAATGGGAATGGAAAATCATATGTATCAAATACCATCCCTATGTTAGGTTGACTTGGAACATCAAAAGGAGATTATTGAAATGGATTTTCCATTATATCTAGTCTATTCATTTCTATTTGAAATACAACAAAGGCTATGCATAAATATATGAAATCCATCTCTCCATATTTGGCCATGCTATGAACTCTACACAAATTGGATAATGTTACCTCCAATATGTTTATATCAAGCATTATTTTTTATGGCTACTTAGTGTTATTACGCATTCTATTAAAGGGTCAGTGGTACCTTTAGTAACTAAAGTTTTGATTGGTTTTTTGGCTACCTACATTTGCCATACATTTATGCATAGTCAAGAATTAATTTCTTAATTTATATACCATCTTATAAATGGTATATGGCAACACTCCAAATTATACCCTACGAGGAGGTTATTCAGACCTCTCCAAGTTTGGGGTAACATGGGATTAGTCTAAAGGCTATGGGTGACCTATAAGAGGACTAAACCTATAATTTATGAGGATATCTCCCCTAGTGCATCAATTTGATATCATTTCCTAATACCTATTAATTTTTTTGAGGTGAAAAAGATAGATAAATGCATAAAATAAACCTAACCTAATGAGGTGATGCACCAATATTTACCTATCCACTCTAACTAATATTCAATCAATAATTTATCAGCCAAGTAAATACTAATGAATAAAACAAGATTCCTAATGAGATGCTAAGAATATTTATTTCATTTGAAGGCTATGATGTATGTATACAACTCGAAGGAAATGGATAGGAGGCCTATTCAAGACACTATAAACTAGGTTGCTCTTCAAACATAAGTACCAACACTTTGGCACATCACACGACTTGCATAAGATAACATTCTAAAAAATAGGTGAGGGAAAGGACCTATAAATGAGAATTAAACTGTAAAATTTTACAAATAATTATGCATACACACATTAATTCTAGGAAAGGAACATTAAAATTTCCCTTCTTTATTGATTCAAATAGGTTTTTAAAATGTAATTTGGACAGAGTTCCATCATACCCAAATAAGGGATATATACAATGTCCTAAGAGACTAAATTTATAGAAGAATGAAAAAGAGTCATAGAGAATGCATCATGGAATATCATGAAGATGTCATGAATAACCACAATCCATTCAATTTGTAGTTACAAGCATCCTCCACACTTCTCCATGTGTTGCCTTAGTGATGAATGGCCTTCAGTGAGCATTTTAGAGAATTGAAGTATATTTTTGGCCAAGGTTAACCTCATACATAAAAAGGGCACACCAACATATTCAATTATACCTCCTCATGATGGTTACAAGGCATTGAAGTGGTTCAATTAGCCCCCTTCCATTAATCATTTAGTAGCCACCTCCTTTTTACATGCCAATATAACTTGGAAAACTACCAAAACCTTCAATATAGATAGGAAATGGGTCTAATTGACTCAATAAATAGTTATCTAAGTTTCATTACCATGAATTTACTCCATAGTATCCCTCTACACCCATGAACATCCTCTTTTGTTAATTAAGTAGGCCTATTAGACATATAGCCTAGTCTCTTAATTGTTCACTATCTAGATGGATATGAGGATTGAATGAAACATTCAAGATGACTTATTGATATTTTTAAAATATTTAACCAGCACAATATACCAATACTTGGGATTTCCAAGCATCTCACACCTGCAACTTTACCTTACTTAGGTGACTAGGTCACCTCCCTTTAACACATCTAGATTGCTTGTTTGGCATAGACCTATATGAGTATTTATAGGAATAATTGTGAGTGTTTCATAACTTTATAAGGTTAAATATGTCTTAAATTACCTTATTCAATTATTTTCAACATTTGAAAAAGTTTTTCACCTTGGATTTATCTTCAAATATTTCTAAAATAGTATTTTTAGGAGGTTTGTGTAACTATCCATAGAGAATAATAACTATCGATGGGATATATTGAGAGTGTAATATGATATATAATTGTTTCCTAGATAATTTAAATGAATTTTGAAGTAAATTATCTAATATCTTCTCCATCAAGTCACTATTAGGGTTTAGGAAGGTTTAAGGGGTTTTGGGTTCTTAGCAATGGTTGATAAACGTTAGGACCTTATCCTATGAAATAATGCCACTATTTTATTTTATACAAGGCCACTCAAATATCCCAAAGTTATCATACCCACATGAAACTATTTGGTATAGTTATGATCTCATCAAGTTGTTCCTCGAGTGACAATTATGCATTCTATGCACCTATAAGGAAGTTTTGAGCCGTAATGACCAACTCTGATCTCTCCTCTACAAACCAATATCTATCACACACCTAAAAATCCATAAAAAAACATATCCATGATGTTATAAGGTCTTATATAATCCAATTTTGTCCTCTGTTATAATTTTCAAGTAACACTGCTTTGAGAGAAGTGTTAGAACAACATACCTAAAGGTATAATTTCTATGTTTTGTCTCCAAAATGGAGATATGAAGAACTTATCCACACTTTTTGATATTAAATCCATCCCTTAGGAAATTTATATAATTTTTGTTATATTTATTAATCCACTTACCTCTTCTTTTTTTGCACACATGGAGTCTCCTATAAGTGGCCATTATGAAAATTATAGAGACCTATAGATCCCTCTCCCTCCTTATAAACATATAGGATGTGTAGACCCATTTAAAATTAATTCATATAGTCTTAGAGTAGTTCCTTTAGGCTTGATCCATATATTACACACCTTATATATACCAACTATTAGACTATTTGAGTGCCCATGTGACTAGGGAAGACCATCAGGACTATTTCAAGGCTGAATTTCCTCATTTGGAAGTGTTATAGATTGAAATCTACTCATTGTGTCTTAATCAAGGATTAGAGAGGGTTTCATAGGTATACCATCTTAATTATGGTTCATAGAGTACAAGCCTCAAATCCAAAACTTTCTTCCATGTATGTCTATCCCATATACCCTTTTAAATCCCCTAAATATCTCTTGGTCCCATGCATACTATACGATGATATATGAGTGAAATTTGGTGGCATTCAAACTTTTTGATAGGCATTTTGTGTAGGTTATAGTGTTAAGTTATGTTTATAGAGTTGGGTTCCTAAATCCCACTCTTTTTACCATAGATATTGAATGAAAAGGGGCCCCAAAATCCCCCTAAGATCACTATGTCGAGTGTTCATGACATGTGAGATACGAGTGCCTAAGTTGGTATCTCAACATGACAACTTAAGGCAATGGAGCTTGAGAGGATTATTAAGACTAAATTTGTCTATTTACTTGTATTCTTATATTTCAAACACCTCTTTCAGGACATATATCCAAATCATACACCTTCTCATTCTTTGAGTCTAGTTTGGGGTTTTAGATAGGCTACTCAGGTCAATTTGGGGTCTTGAGAGTTAAAAAGACAATTTTAGGCTTATAGACCTAGTCTAATTTTTATAACCTATAGTAACCTATATGTATTCATCAATGGATTAAATCTCACAACATCATCATTTTCCCTCTTATGTATGCCTTATACATATCTCTTCAACTACCCTAATCATCATATTCTACACTCTCTCTCATGGTCTGCCCTGAGTGTCATTGACCAGTCAAATACTTGAGTCAACTATGTTTGAGACCTAAGTAGTCTTTTTTATATTTTTATAGTGATATAATTAGGTCTCAAGTAACATATTATTAATATTTTATCATATACTTTAAGGTTTAACCTCCTTATCTCCACCAACAACACTTATCTACATAGTCACATATTGAAGTATGTGTGTCCTAGGCATCTAATATAGACCAGGTAAATTTATTTGTTAATCACACCATCAAGTAATTTGAGGAAGAAAAATTCCATCCAAATAGGATGACCTTAACCTCTATTACTATTCCATCTTCATCAATTAGTCATTCTGATTGGTTAGGTAGATTTGAATGAATTCAAGCCACTGTCCATGCCTAGCTTAGCTTATGCGTCCATATTTTCATGTTTATTTTCCTCTCAAGTCTATGAAATCTATACTCTACCTCCCTATCTAATTTATCTATTACATATGCATGTAAAATCTTATATTCAATGTTAGGAATAAATTTTTAACAATCTTGTAGATAGATGGTTTTGATGTGTTGACTATCAAGAGGGTCTTAAATAGTCCCCTGAGAAACAAGAATGCTCCCATACTTTTTTTTTATGTCCAATTGGAATTCCTAAATATAAGTTTAACTCCTTAATAGGATATTCCTTGTAACATATGGCACTTCCTTTTATTGTATATTTTTAATAGTATGGTGGTCTAGGATGAACTTTTAGAGACTATGATTGAGTTATATTTCTAAACTTGGTTATAACCTTTGGATAACATTCACACTTGAATAGACCCTTATATCATAATTTCAAATACTATTGATATACTTATGGATCATTTGATCTACTATCCATGATTTAGGCTTGGGAATAAATTTGTTAACTTGTAGGTGATGGTCATAATACCCTATAGAGCTTTAACTTGGAACTCAGAGCCTATTATGAGGTGAATACCCTTAATGAGACCATCAAATAGTAGAGGTTCTTTAGAAGATTCCAAGAGGACTATTGACCCATGCTTAAGACCACCTAAGGGGACACTAAACACCCTATTCATACACTCAATAGGGAAAAAAAAATTGAGTTCATCAATGAGACATATGGAATGAGAAATTGAAACCTAGGATTCTATGAAAACCTTAACTTCTGCTAATGAACCTTAAACTTTGCTAAATAAGTACATGAAGGTTTTGGGAAGATAATTGATGGTTTATTTCCTATGAGTGTGATAATTAAGCATGGTTATTATGATAAATTAGACTCTTATACATTAATACAACATTATTCCTTATCTATAATGTTTTAATGACCTCTAATAGACATTACCATGCAACATTCAGTCCATATCTATACTAAAGATCAATTATCAATCAAACTCATTCAAAGGTAGAATTATTGGAGAGATTAGAGTAAATGTGACCACTCCACTTGAGGAAATAATATATGAAAAACTTCAAAAAACCATCATTAAATCTCAAACCACTATCCATTCTCAGTTATGTGCATTGGAGGTTCTTCCTCATCAAGGAAACATTGTTTGTAGTCTATAGTTTATGATAAATTTGGTGTTTCTTGTTCCCATAGGATCACACATGTGAACAAAGGATGGAGAGTGAAATTTAAGGACTGTTATGGCTTTAATAAGAATAATAATCATTAGTTTCATCAAATAGGCCAATAATGCATTGAAACCATTCCATTTTGATCCTATGTGGATGTAGAAGGCTAGTCTAACTACCTTAAGTTCTTAAACTTTGTTAATAAATAAAATGTCACCATTATGAAAAAAAGTGACAAGGATAATAAGGCCATTATACCCCTTCCTCTATCCAAGATCATAGGTCACCATCTTATCTCTCTTGTTCATACTAAAAAAGAACTTGAGGTACTATCCATGGATACCAAGGAGGATGATGGGAAGGAGGGATTAGTTTTTGGAATTTTTAGGCTTCAAACTCTTGGATTATATTAATTAATGACTATATTAAATCCCATATATATATATATATATATATAATTGACTCTTACCAACCAAATCCATAATGTATAGATCCATACTTACTTGAGACTCCTACAAAACACTAGTTTCCTACATTTTATAAGTTTCTCAAACCTTAAAATGTTATTGGTGGATACGAGAGAAAAGAGGGGTCAAAATTCACATTAAATCATGAAGTATGGATAGGGTAGTTTAAGATTCATTATTTCTCATGTGTGGGCGGCTTTAGTGGAAAATAAAATCCTTTGACTTGTGAAAATATACCCTTTGCATATGAAATAGTTTGATCATGGAATTATGGAGTTCATAGAGACATTTCAGAGCATGATTTATGATTTTAGTGGTGTTTTGGGGTCAAATTAGTAGCATTTTATGGTTAAACACCTCATTTTAAGGCAATAAATGTGATCTCAAATGAAGGTCCAAAATAAGGTGAACTTAATATCAATCAAAGGACCTTAAAAAATACTAAGGACTTAAAAAAGATTATTCCATATTTGTTATAAAATCCTTGACCCCTATGATTTTCCCATATTCTATAGGCTCTAACCCCTATGATCTTCCCATATTCTATAGGCTCTCATCATACTAAACTAGTTCATGATAGGGTATAAGTTACAACATTTGGTCATCTTCCATATGAGTAAATTTATACTATTAGGACCACTCCATGGCTTATTATGGATTAACACACATAAATAAAATAAGGAGATAACTTGGTACAAGCTTAAACAGGGTGACTAAATGGACACCATGGTGTTCCTTGACATGACAAAACACTTGAACCTACTGCCTTGATATGATAACTAATGATCTTCCTTTGGACTACCATAACACTTCAAGAGGTATGATAAGAGTGAACACAAGTGAGATTGAGTTCTCAAGACATAGGTTGACTCCTTTATAGGTCTAAGGTTAGAAATAAGTCAACATTATCTATTTCAAATTTATTCAAACTGGTAATAACACCTCAGTTGGTGGAATTATTAATTAAAACTAAATCTTACCCTTTGTGGGGATTAGTTATTTGGATAATATTATTCAAGAAAATAAAATTATGTTTAGGTGAAAAATGAGATAAGTCTAGTTTCATATGGATATAAGTTTGATTATGAGCCACAACATTTTTTCTAGCAATAGGGAATGAATTTAATGTGGGGTAATTTTGATAAACATTGGGTCCCTCTAATCCTTAAGATTGAGGGTTAATTTGTTTGTCAACTTCTATAGCCTTGGTATATGTATGGGTTAAATCAATAAATCCAATTGATCTAAATATAAAATCTATAGTTTAAGGACCTAAAGCATTTTTATACATCTTAATAACCAATGCAATATTTTTCTTATGCACATTGTCTATATAGTTATACATTTTGTGGAATCTCATATTAAATACCCTAATTGGTTTATTAAGATCTATTTTCATGATAGAAAATATTTGGTACACAATTATAGGAATAATGACTTTCCAAACTATCCTAAAAAGGTGGTTTAACACTCATTCTAGGATTTAATTAAGCCTTCGGTGATATTAAGGAACTATGTTGGAACACAACTATCTAATGAAAGTGGGGGTGAATTAATAGATTGATTTATATTAGTCATTAAATACTTTTAATGTAAATTAATAAGTATATGTAGAGATCACACACACAAATAGGCATAGCACTCAGTGTACATGTAAAACCAATATGAGAAAAAACACAGTGAGAAACAACTTCGAGAATCTATTTTTCTAATCTAAATCACAATCAAAACCTCACTCGTTCTAACCCTAAGGAGACAACAATCCCCTAATTTAAGAGAATCTACTCTAAGTAAGCACCAACTCAACTCTTCTAATGGAACCTACCAATCATATCTATATTATGGAGATACAACTCTAGATTACAATATTGATTCATGAATGAATTCAATTCCAATTTTCTATTATAGGTATGTTATATAACTATTCATATTATACACATGTCTCTCTTCTCTTCCACTCTACACCTCTAGTTTTGTGTCTCTATATTTCTCTACTGGAAATAATTCAACAACACCAAACAACATTTAATATATCCTATATGACATATATATATATATATATATATATATATATATATATATATATATATATTCATTATATCTAGGTCTCACTTATTTGTGTTCACACTTCATCTATAACACATCATGTTCCATTATTTTACTCAATTCAATCAACAGGTTTCTCACTTCTTGAATTCATGCACCACCACCATAATTCTCTATATTTTTCTATATTTATCAAATATCCTGCTCTAGATTTGATACACATTCCATTTTACATGAATTTTATTGATCGCAACAATCTATATCATTTTCTATGTTATATAATGCATCTTTCCTATATATCCTATCACTTGACCATTAAGATGAATGTATCTTTAAATACTATCCATTGATCTTAAGTTTCATTCTATGATCTAATGATCCTCATTAAAATGTATCAAATTTAAAATTTAATCATTAGATTAATTTATGATAGGTTCATCTACTTCGTTAGATCTTTGCGAGCATTCAAACTTTAGCATTTCAATCTTTAAAGTGCATCCATTGATCAAAATATGATAGGTTCATGGGATTTATTAGATCTTTATGAGCTTCCAAACTTTAATGTTTCAATATTTAAAGTGATTTCATTGATATTTTGATCTAAGATCCCATGTACCATTATATCTTCAAAATTAACACAAAATTTACCTTTATCTATCATTAAACATCGATCACTTTAAACTCTTTGAATCCTTGCACTTTGTTGATCTTAATTTTATAATCATGTGCTTACCATTATATCCTCTAATAGACTAATACTCTAATTGGTTCTTTATTTGACAAGCTTTTGTGAATGTGACACTTAGCACCCTCATGTGCCTTCTGTACATTATTTTCAATGCTCATGCTTGTGACACTTGGTACTCTCATGTACTTATACACATTATTAGTCTCTGTGTTTGTGATACTTCGAACTAGCACATGGATTTTGAGCACTTTACTATTAGTCTTCACACTTATGACACTTGGCACTTGTAAATTCTTTTTTCAATTTGGCATTCCCTATGCTTGTGACACTTATCACTAGCTCATTCATTCTAAGGTACCTTTGACATATTAACTTCATTGTATATCATTGGATTTACATTGTGTGATTAATTTCTAACCATTGATCAATCTTGGATAAATCTTGAGTCTAGGACTTAGTAAATATTAAGGTCTTTGATCACTACTCATAGATATTAATTACAAGGTCAAAGTGGCCAGTTGCACAAAAATGATAAAGGATTAATATATAACTTAAGTAGTTAGTTCTCATATATATCCAATCAACATAAAAATTGAACATGATTTTGAATACCATGGCTTAAACCCTTAGGGTTTAACTGATAAACTATGTAATGTTCAAGAGAAAAGATAAACTATTTTTGATCTTGTTTCTCTTCATTTGAACCTATGGACCATGCATATGAGATGATATTAAAAAACCCATAATGAATCTTCTATGAATTATTTTGAAAATGGTCCAAAAATGGTCTCTTTAAAAGCATGACAAATTTGGACTTTGCAACTATAAAACATGTTTTTCTTTCCATCAATTCTACCTGATCCTCTGACATTAATGACATCCATAATTTCAATAATATAAATTTTGACATCAATGACAATCATATTACCAAAAATCTCCCCCTTTGGCATTGATGGCAAACTAAATGATCTAATTATTCTCTGGCATTGATTTTACTTGCATTGTCTTTTGATGAGCTGAAATTGAAGCTACTTATACCAAAATTTCTCCCCCTTATGAAATGACACTGTTTTTAAAACTCAACATAGACACATACTCTACTCCTTTTATAGATAACATTTTCACTTTTTCTCCCCCTTTGACATCAATGGTAAAGGGACTCTAACTTTCTCACAGTTTATCAAAAAAAATCTCCCCCTTTATTAGATAAATGAGTTTGTCCAATAATAAGAAACCATCAACTCATTATAAATTTGTAAAAATATGCATACCTAAGTTTATTTTTCTCTCTTCTTTTAGGGATTAACAAATTTTCTATGATCTTCCCCCTGGACTCATGCCCTATCACTAGGATCTAGTGATGTGATGTAGGAGCAACCACTCCTAATTTCTATGTTAGATACTCAAATTGTTCCTTAGGAATAGGTTTGGTGAATATGTCTACAAACTGATCCTAAGTGGGAATATATTACATTGTGACCTCTTGATCTACAACCTTTTATCTTAAAAAGTGATTCTTGATTTATATGTGCTTAGTTATGGAATGCATCACTAGAATATTTGATATATTTATAGCACTTGAATTATCACAAAGAATAGAGATAGGTTATTTGTACTCTACTTTGATGTCTTTGACTATTTTCTTTATCCATAAGACTTGAGTGTAACATACTCTACTTCTATTGTAGAAAGAGTGACTAACTCTTATTTTTTCATCAACCATGAAATAAGTTTGTTTCCAAGGAAAAATTCACCACCACTAATTCTTCTTATATCATCCTCACTTCCTACCCAATAAACATTTCTATATGTTGTCAATGAAATATTCACCTTTGGGATACTATAGGCCATATTCAATTGTACTCTTGATATATTTGAAGATTATTTTCACTACATTGACATGTGAATCTTTAGAAACAACTTGAAATATTTCAACCATTTACACTACTTGCATAATATTAGGTCTTGATGTAGTTAAGTATAACAAGTTACCTTTCATTGATCTCTACCTAGTTTGATTTGCATTAAGGGACTCATCCTCTCTGCTCAACTTAGATCTAGTTATCATGGGTGTACCTACTATTTTGTTGTCTTTTATTCCAAACTTCTTGATCATTTCCTTATCATACTTGGTTTGGGATATAAATATCCCTTCATCAATTTATGCTATTTATAAACCAATAAAGAAAGAAATTTATCCAAGAATAGACATCTCAAACTCATTTGTTTAGTAGAAAATTCTTTGCATATTTTTTTTTGATACCACCAAAAATGATGTCATCTATATATATAACAAAAATTAACATATTCTCACCTTTTGATTTGAAGTATAGATTGTTATCTGCACATCCTTTATTGATCCTTCTTTTTATAGGTAGTAGTCTAATCTTGAATACCATGCTCTAGGTACCTATTTTAGACCATACAAATCTTTCTTCAGTCTACACACATAATCTTCTTCTTCTTACAACTAAAAAACTTCTAGTTGTTCTATGTAGACTTCCTCTTCTAGGTTCCCATTCAAGAAAGAAGACTTAACATCCATTTGATAGAATTTGAATTTCTTATAAATAACTAATGCTAAAAAAATTCTTATAGATTATAATCTAGTAATTGGAGCAAATGTTTCCTCAAAATCTATGCCTTCAACATGTGCATATACTTTGCACACTAATTAGGCCTTATTCCTTACAACAATTCCATCGTCATTGAATTTGTTTCTAGAGACCTAGTTTGTACCTATTACATTCTTGTTTGAAGGTCTTAGAACTAATTCCCAAGTTTTTTTCTTTTCAATTTGGATTAGTTATTACATGTATTTTAACCAATTATCATATTTACTAGATTCAAAATAGTTCTTAGGCTCAATTTTAGACATTAAATCAAAACTTACTTGTTCCTTATTCATTACAACTCTTATCCTTGTCTAAAATCCTTCATTATTATTACCAATGATCTAATCTATAGGATGATCCTTTTGAACAAATTTTATAGGTGTATTTTCATTTACTTCATTAGATTGATCATTATCTACTTCCTCTTTAGAATCTAATTCTTCTTCATATATGTCTTTGTCATGTTTAACATGTTTCAATCCTTCATCAACCTTCACGTTGATATTCTCTACAATATTTTGTAGCTTTTTGTTTTAACATATGTAGGATTTGATTTGGGTGGAACAACTAAGAAATATTCCTTTATCACATCTTGATTCAAAGCTTACCAATTTGCCTTATTTTCTCCTAATGTAACATTTGATTCCAAACTCTCTAAAATAATTAATAGAAGGTTTTCCATACCATAGTTCATAGAGAGTTTTATCACTATTTACCCTTAGTTTAACTCTATCCAATATATATACTATTGTTTGTACTACTTTTCTCCAATATCCATCAGGTAACATGGCCTCTTTTAGCATTGTTCTAGTCATCTCCTTGATTGTTCTATTATTTCTTTCAAAAACTCCATTCTGTTATGGAGTCCTTACTATAGTGTAATGCCTTTTGATTCCATGATTCTAAAAGTAATAAATAAATAAATTTGATGTGAATTATCAACCTCTTTTAGATCTTAAGAATTTTATTTTTTATCCTATCTCATTCTCTACCATGGCCCTAAAGATATTGAATATTTTGAATGCCTAAGACTTATCCCTCAATTAGGTTGCACGTGTAATTATTGAGTAATCATCTACTAGAAGCATGAAATGTATTTCTCCTTTAGATCCTCATATCTTAGTAGGACATAAAGATCAGTATGAGCTAATTCTAAAGGCTTTATAGTTGAATACACCTTTGTTTAAAATATGACCTTTTTTTGCTTGCCTTGTCGACATTCCTTGCGAATAGTGTCTATAGGTTTGGTTATCTTATTTGTCTAAAATATGATAACACACTTATTTGAGCTTACCTGAGCTTACCTTTGTTTAAAATATGTCTAATACACTTATTTGATCTTACCTTAACTAGGTTATCAAAATTGACATGACCCATTCTTCTATGATATAACCAACTCTCATCAGCCTTTCCTATTAGAAAGATATTTCCATTTACTTCACTAAGATTATAGATATTGACTTAAATTCTTTTCCATTATATAACTATTCTTCTAGACCTCCTTATCTTGTAGCCTTCTACATTAAATATGACTTTATATCCATTGTCACACTTTTGGCTGACACTTAGCAGATTGTTTTTCAATCCTTAAACATAAAGGACATCATGTGTAGGCATTTTTCCATATATGTTCAAGGTTCCTTTACTGTGGATCTTTACTATAGTATTATCTCCCAAGATGATAAATCCTTAAATTTTCTCATCTTGATGAGCTTGCTCTTATCACCAGTCATGTGTTTTGAGAAACCACTATCTATTACCAATAATTATTTTTCCTTAACATGGAGTGTAGTTTGAGCAATCATAGATTGTGAAAAATTTTGATCTTTTACTTTCCACACATCCTTAGGTTTCTTATTTGGATTATTTTTCTCTTTTATAGATACTTGTGAACATTTTTTCACACTGAGAATCATGCTTTTCTTTTCACTTTGGATTTTTAGTCTTACAAAGTTTGTTCTACATTGTTTAGTTATGTGACCAAAATTATTACAATTATAGCATATTACATTTGTATCTAACAAGGGAAACAATGAATTTATGCTTTAAATTTTTTCTCTCTTTTTAGGCATAACTCTAAATTCATAATCCTTATGACCAAGATAATTACAGGTGTACTAATAACCATATAAAAATGAGGAATACTTGGTCATAGCATTCAGGATGAGGAAATATTCTTAACTCTAGATTTTTCAAATATTTCACCCTTATGAAACCATTTGCATCAACTACCTTTGTCTTCTTATTTTTGTTAGGATTATTTTATCCTTTAGATTTATTCATATTAGTAGTGCTTGTGTTTGTCTTTGTATCTCTAGAGGCATTCTTACAATATTTTCCATTATTTTTCCTAATTATACTTCTACTTTAAAGCTACCATATAAGTTTGTAGATGTACTAGTTATGAGACTTTATTCTTTTTCATAACCAAAACTAGATTTATCTTTTGATGGCTTTGAGAGTTGATCAACTAATCAAGAATTATTGAACCTCCTTTCAACTTTATACCTTTGTCTATATGTTCTTTTAATTTTTCAAGTTCCTTTCTCAAAGCCACAATCTCTTCTTCTAACTTCATGTATTCATCAGATTTAGATTATAGTTCAATTTTGACTACATATTATATTCTTTATCCTCTTCAACTTGTAAATTTAGGCTAACCACCATTTGATCAAAAAATTTAACACTTTTGGACACTTTTTCAATCTCTTTTTTTCCAAGGTTCTTATGTTTTGATTTCTCTTTTATTAGCTTTTGAATTTCATCTATAACATAGATGAGTTCACACTCTAGATCCACTTATACTTATTCTTATTCATCTGAGTCTTCAAATTATTCTTGATCCACAAAATTTGATCCTAATGTCATGAATATGACTTCCTTTTAATCAGCCATAAAGGCACAATCATGGTCATCATCATAACTATCAAAATCATCTAATGAATCACTATCTATTTTTATGTATAGGCCTTTCTTGTTTTTGAATAAGTTCTTCTTCTTGGAATAGTGGGGTTTCATATTTTTATCACCCTCTTATTGTTCAAAGTTGTCCTTTTTGTTATAAGGGAATTTAGTATCAAAATGTCCTACCTTACCATAATTAAATTATTTAAAGGGTAACTTACATTTGTACTTCCCAAATCCTATTCTTAATTTTTTGATAAAGTTGGCTTCTTTTTCATCAATCTCCTTAGATTTGTATGTAGGTGATTCTACTTTTAATTGTTTGAATTATTTGAATATTTATTCTCTCTTGAAAGCATATAATTCTCTAATTATAATCAGATAGGCTATGAAGGATCCATACAACTCATCTATATTGAGATTATCTAGATCTTTTGCTTCTTCTATTGTAGAGATTTTAGAGTCATACCTTGACAACAAAGATTTTAGGATGTTTTTGACAATGACTAAATCTTTTGTCTCTTATCCAAGGGCTCTAATTACATTGACTATTTCAGCTAGTATGAGGAGGTAGTCTACAATTTTATCTTACTCATTCATTTTAAGACTTTCACAATTACCTTTGTATGTTTGTAACTGGGCCTGCTTCACCTTATCATCACCTTCATCGATTCTCTTCAACTTGTTCTAGATATCTTAAGCATTTTGATAATGCATCACTTTGAAAAATGCTAAGTTGGATAATCCACAAAGGATATCATCATTTTCCTTGGAATTACTCCCATATGTCTTATTTGAAGCTTGATCAGTAAGAGTTATAGAGAGAGTTGTATATCCATTTACAATGAAAATCCATACATCAAACCCTAATATGTTTCCATTATAATGCTTTAAAAATCATAGTTTGATCCATTAAAGAGACTTGATTTATTTTAGGAAGAGCCTTATTTAATAACCATATATGTTCACTATACAAGATCTACCTGAGTTGATTAATATTATTCTAAATAACTAGGTCTTTCATACAAATTATTTGAACACAACTATCTACTGAGATAGTGGTGAATCACTATATTGATTTATATTAGTCTTTAAATACTTTTAATGCAAATTAATAAGTATATATATAGATTACACATACAAATAGACACAACACTCAGGGTATGTGAAAACCCCAATATGGGAAAAATGATGGTGAGAAAAAACTTCTAGAATCTATTATTCTAGTCTAGCCTCATAATAAAAACCTCATTGGTTGCAATATTTAAGGGCACCAACTTTAAGGATACACCAATCCCCTTATTTAAGCATACCTAATATAAGGAAGCAAAAACTCCCTAACTAAGTACCAACTCAAATCTTATGATAGAATTTACCAATCAGATTTATATTATGGAGATACAAATCTAGTCTATAAAATTGATTCATGAATTAATACAATTCCAATTTTATATTATAGGTATATTTTGTAACTAATCATATTATGCACATCTCTCTCTTCTCTTCCACTATGCCCCTCTAGTTTTGTGTCTCTATATTTCTCTATTAGACAAAATTAAACAACATGAATAAAATCTCTCTCTCTCTCTCTCTCTCTCTCTCTCTCTCTCTCTCTCTCTCTCTCTCTCTCTCTCTCTCTCTCTCTCTCTCTCTCTCTCTCTCTCTCTCTCTCTCTCTCTCTCTCTCTCTCTCTCTCTCTCTCTCTCTCTCTCTCTCTCTCTCTCTCTCTCATACACACACACATTCATTATATCTCATTCTCGCTTCTTCTCTATGTTCCCACTTGGTTTATAACACATCATGCTCCATTTTTTTATTTGATAGGTTTTTTTCTTCTTGAATTTATGCACCACCATCATAATTATCCATATTTTTCTATATTTAAAAAAAAATTAGGCTCAAGCTTTGATACAAATGTCATTTTAAAGAATTTTGATCGATGACAAAAATCTATATCATTTCTATGTCAAATAATACATATTTCTTGTATGTTTTATCACTTAAACATTGATATTAACATATATTTTAATAATTAAAATTGATCTTAAGTTTCACGCCATGATCCAATGATCCTCATTCAAGTGTCTCAAATTTAAAATTCAACTATTAGATTAAGCTATGATAGGTTCATATGTTCCATTATATCTTTGTGAGATTTCAAACTTTAGATTTTTGTGAGCTTCTAAACTTTAACATTTCAATATTTAAATCACATCTATTGATATTTTGATATGATATCATATGTGTCATTAGATTTTCAAAAGTAGCATAGAATTTACCTCTAAATATCATTAAAAATAAAGAAATTTGACCTCTTTGACTCCTTTCACTCTATTGATCTTCATTGCATAATAATGAATTTACCATTAGATCCTATGAAAAACTAATACGCTCATTGGTTATTTATCTAACAAGCTTTTACAAATATGACACTTATCACCTGTGCATGCCTTTTACACATTGTTATTAGTGCCTATTCTTGTGACACTTGGCACTGTCATGTGACTTCTACACATTATTAATCCTCATGCTTATGATACTTGTCACTAACACATGCCTTATAATAACTTTATTGTTAGACCCTATCCTTATGACACTTGTGCATTCCTTTTTCACATTCTCAATCCCTACACTTGTGACACTTATCAATAGTGTGTTCACTCCTAGGTACCTTTGACATATTGACTTTGTTACACATTTTTATATCTAAATCATGTGACTAAACACCAACTATTGATCAATCTTGGACAAATATTAAGTCAAGGACATAGGAAATATTAAGGTTTTTGATCACTACTCATAGACAATAATTGCAAGGTTCAAGGGGATATTTTCACAATGATGATAATGGCTTAATATATAAATTATGTAACTAGTTCCCATCTATATCCATTCAACATAAAAATAGAACATGTTTATGATTGCCATGGCTTAAACCCTTAGGGTTTAATTGAGAGAAACTCTATAATGTATAAGACCATAGATAAATTAATTTGGGCTCATTTTTATTCATTTGAACTTATAGACCATACATATGAGATGATATTAAAAAAACCATAACAAATATTCTATCAATTTCTCTGCAAATGGTCCAAAAATGGTCTCTATAAAAACATGACAACTTTTCACTATGTAACTTTAAAAAATACTCTTGTCTCCATCAATGTTGATTGATCATCTAACATCAATAACATCCATAATGCTAAAAATCTCCCCTTTGACATCAATTACAATCATATTTCCAACAAACTAATCATAAGAAACATCTTTTCATAGAAAAGGAAAGATCTTACAAGTTACATCCTCATGGACTATAAAAGTTACCTAGAGTGGTCCTAAAGGATTTTACATGTTCTTTTGTAGTTTTTCCCCTTGAGGGAGATAAGGTAGGGAGGTAATTTTTGGGGTTTATGGGTAGATCATGAATATCTCCTAGAATGTTTAAGGTAAACTCAGTTAACCAAGGCTAAGCCATTGAACATGGGAGGGGCCATATGTTTAGAGAATGGAGTTAAACTCAAGATATTCTTAAGATACCTCTATTGATCCTAACCTTTCTATGGATCTATTAGGGTGGATGTAGAATTTTATTTCCAAAGGTATACCTAGTCAATATTTTGGATATATCTAGTGAAACCCAAGTGATATTTACATCTTGTAGTTGAAAGAGACCCTCCTTATAACACCAAAAATAGATCTCTATTCATGTGGGTTTTATGCACATATAAGAAAAAGTATCCTCTAATGTTTTAGTATCTTAGTGAAGGTTAATTACACTCTATGGAATGAGTCAGTCATGGGGTATTTAGGTTTTTAGTAACATGTGGTGGAATGGTGGTTGGAAAAGTAACTGTTAAACATGGATCGTTCAAATGTGGATGTGAATCCTAGATCTAAATTTAAGCGGATGATGATGGATCTATTCTAAAGTGGACATGACATGAATAAACCACAGACAAAGGGAAAGGTAAGTCAACAAATAGAGTACGTAAATAGATATCATGTGTTCTTTCTAACTTGCTTTAAGATAAGGAGAAGTACCATAGACTAATGTTGTATCTTGTTGATTTGGCACATAAAACTCACAAACATAGTGAGGTGGTCTAAGGAATAAAATGCAATTAACCTAAAGTGATTAGCTAAAGATTTATATTACTAAGATTTTAATTACACATCTTAATAAAATATTATAGATAATAATAAAAAATCCCCTTCGACTAGCTATAACTCAATCTAGTAATTTTCATCAAAATGGCACTTCTACACAAATCTAAAGATTAACTAAGTAAAATTTTTGAATGTAAGAAAGATTTATCAACCTAAAATTTATACTACACATTCTTAATTGATATAATTCTAATAATTATTTAAAATATATTCAAAATTACTATATCACATATGAATAGACTTAATTACTAGTTAAACAAAAACACCTAATCAATATAACATAGAAATGAAAGAGATAGTCATAGACCATAGACTTGCAGAATAACCTAAATGGTTTCTTATCAATATTTAATGTCAAAATTTCTTCTCCTTTTTAAATTAAAGGGATACATGTATATATAGGATTGGGATGCATACACCTCATCTCTCAAATAATGTTCAAATTTTCATCATCAATAGTATATGCATGGTCACAAAGTAGCCAATCATTCACAAGGGATAAAAATTATTACAAAAACATTATATTATACCTAATTGATGAAATTAAAATGGAAATTTCCTATGAAGAGGCCATTATAGTTTTTTATAATTGGGCTTTGATAATCATTGAAGTTGTAACCTAAGTTATAAATGTGGTTAACCTAGGCTTTTGAGATGTAGTTGTAACTTGAATAGCCAGTGGGAGTAGGGTAGTTGGAGGTGCCTACATGTTCCCCTAAATTTTCAAGTAGAGCATGTGGTTTCCTTTAAAGTCCATTTGATTTTTATTAAAGTCTAGCAAAGGTATTTTGAATTTCTAGGGGATTCTATCCATCAATTGTCTATGTGTCTTTAATTCATACCCAAGATCCACATAAAGATTATTTGTGTTAATGACCCAATGTATAACAAAATTCATCAATTTTAGTAAGTAATCCTAGGTATTATATATTTTACCCTTAACCTCTTTCTTGAAATTATTTTCTATTATTTGGAGAAGGTATTCAAAGATGGCCCTGAGGACTAATTCCCTACTTGGGTTAATTATACCATTAATACTGATATCCCCTAAAATTGTAATGTCTTTATCTTTATATATGGTGAGTTGTTGAACTAAATTTTTAATTTATTGATGCCATCTAATCAAGATATCTCTTTTAAAATCTACATAATTCAAGGCCCATCTTATGGATCAATTATTGAATTTATATGGTCATAAGACTTATTCTAAGATATTGTTGGAGGTATAATCACTGAGTGAGGGGTGAATCAATGATGCTAGATCATCCAATCTTTAATTACAATATTTTCAAACTTTTAACCAAATAATATTATTATTCATGAATAATTCACATAATTTATATCAATGACTAAGAAAGATAGGAAAGATAACACACATAAAACAATATCTATGTTGGAAAACCTCTTAGGGAATAAAAACCATTGGAACCTAAAAAATAGACTATAGTCTTATAATAACAAGATCCAAATTTATACCATCAACAACTAATCAAAGAACACCCATCCCTTAATTTAGTGAAACACCCATCCAACAAGGAGGAACCAACCCCCTAGGTAACTAAGAACCCACTCAGCCACCTTGATCTCATATCCACCTTTGATCTAATGTATTATACACCTAATGTTGGAATTATCTTGATTGAAAGCTTCTTCACCCTTCTATCTATCTCAAACAACTCATCACACACCCTCAAACCTGCTCATATAAGCAATACATCTATACACCCCTTTTGGATTACTCTAGTCTTCTTCTCTCATCCTCAATCAACATTGTACTTCAGTCCATAAACTAAGCATGCTCCCTCTATTATCTTTCCTTAATTTTGACATAGACTCATTCAAGTCTAGAAACCATTACCTCGATCTCCATTATTTATATATTCTTCATTAATATTAACATCTAGGTTAGTCATAATACTTTCCTTAACCATTAAGACATATAACATGCAAATACATAGCTCAAATACATTGTCACAAGTCAGTGATGGCATTTATAGGTCACACTTAAGTATTTATGCCTTTTAATTAGGACTTAGTAGCCCTTATAGGTCTCATGGATACCTATTCCCACATTTAGTACTTTATTGATTAAAAGAAGAAAATAAAATCATTTATAAATACATGGGTACACTCCATATGATCTCTATGACATCATCAAGTGATTGCTCTTACCAAAACACTCTTCTTCTAAAGCAGAATTTTCTCAGACATTATTCTATACACAATAACACCATTAGTGAAAAAATAGTCAACATCAAATATATATAACTTTGATTTTATAAACATTCAAACCTTATAACAAGATTCTATGGATGTGACTTGAAGTCCTTTATAACTTTTATTTTTACTACAACAAAAAATTCATCTTAGATCAAAATATATAGATCAAAAACTAATCACTAGTTCTACTTCTTAAATTTTAATATTTAAATTCCAATGGTCACTAAGTGGACACTAAACATCAAGCACTTTAACCTCATCTCATGATCCCTAAAAACTTTGGATGAATACACACCAATGATCTCCACTAAATATCCTAGAATTTATCTTGAAATACTCACAATTTATCTTAGATTAGAGCTCCCATGATTATACCACTTGTAATATCTATGTTACTTTTACACATTTGACTCAACTTGCATCATCGATATTTATCTATATGAATACTCATGAACTATTGATCTTCTATCAACTCAACAAGATATAGACAATTGTCACTAATGTATTTAATCTCAGGAGCCTTTGAAAATTTTAATTCATGTGCATCATTATATCAAGATCTAGATGATGAAATTTCACCCTTATATCAACTAAATAATGACCTTATACTTCAATGTAGTTAAACTTGATGGTCTCTAGCCTATCATAGTCTGTAAGAGAAACTTTGAAGATTTATAACTTGAGCTAGAAAATAATTTAAGAGTCCAATTTTTTAGGGTACCTTATTAGAACTATAGAGAACATCTCCATGCAATCATTTTACCTTGGTTGAATCTTTGAGTACCTAAAATAAATGCAACTTGCTAGTTCATTCTTATCTGCATGATGTGTAGTGACGATCTAGCTTCTCTTAAGCTAGAAGATGCATATTTCTCTTTCTAAATGATCAAGTGACATACCAGATATTCACTAAAACATCTATGGATGCCTTATTACTTCTTCTTTGTCCTTATAGACTTAAAAATGTTCCATATCTATCCAAACTATCAAACACAACTTCTTTATCATTAATGCACTAGTATCTCATGTTCACTTTGAAATCAATGACTATGCTTAACAATATCCCCCTTTGTGATTGATGTAAAAATACCCTTAGAATTACTTCTTATTTAAACTTCTACATTCTGATATTTCTCACCCTTTGACATTAATGATAGAGGGTCTCTTCCTCAACATGCCAATAATCATTCCTTAACAATATGTATGCAATTAATTACTATTTATATCCTCAATATACTTATATAATTTTAGTCGTATGAATCAATTTAACCCCCTTTGACATGTACCAATATAAATTTAGACTTGTTTGATCCTTGAACCTAAAAAAATTCTCATAGAGCTTAGAAAGCTCCCCCTAACACTATGGACATCTCTTCAAGCCTCTCAAACTATTTGAGTTATTTCCCCCTAACTTCATGCTCTATCTGAGAA
Organism: Torreya grandis; assembly: GCA_037957365.1. NCBI lineage: Eukaryota > Viridiplantae > Streptophyta > Pinopsida > Cupressales > Taxaceae > Torreya > Torreya grandis. The sequence goes on along the minus strand of JARHVA010003878.1, from coordinate 730,037 downwards.
AGATCAACTTCAATAAGTAATCTCAATGAATTAGGTATGCCAGTAACACTTCAAATAACATGGCTCTCATATCAACAAAATAATTTCCCTTTATCCTCTACAAGCCATCATGGTTTAGAAACTTTTGAAAAACACTCTCATAGAACCATGACATACACAACTTATCATATACATAACTCTAAGACCTTATTCATGATTAAAAAAAATATGAAAACACATTATCCTCATACTAAAATGACTTTTTAATGATTCATAGACAAGGAGATGACTCCCAAGATTTGTCTTAGATACTAGATGTGGATTTTATCAATGGTTTAGTCATAATGTCTACAAGTTGTTCTTTTATAGACAAAAATTTCAATTTAACAATTTGATCACTTAATTTTTATATTAGGAAATGATATCTAAAAGGAATGTTCTTTGTTTTTAAGTGCATAACATAATTCTTATAGATAGTAATTACACTAGTATTATCACAATAGATAGGAAAAGTTCTATTTTATCTTACCTTATAGTCTTCCAAGGTTTTTTTCATCCATATTACCTAAGTACAATAGGAAATAATAGATGTATACTCATATTCTATAATTGATAGAGATACATAGGATTTCTTTTTACCTAGCCAAATATCAATCATTCACCCATGAAGAAGACACCACTATTGGTACTCCAATCATCTACACATCCTACCAAATATACATCAAAGTATGTCTTTAGAGTAAATTCTTTACTCTTGGGGTACCATAAAGCATACTCTATTGTGTTCTTCAGATATCTTAAGATCCTTTTGACTACTTTCAAGTGAGATTCTCTAGGTTCAGCTTGAAACCTTCCTATAAGGTCCACTACTTGCATGATATTAGGTCTAGAAGTAGTAGAGTATAAGAGACTTCAAATCACAAATCTACATAAAGTTTGATGAAATTTTGGTGAGTCATCTTGTTTACATTACTTATATCTAGTGATCATTGGAGTACTCACTAGCTTACAATACAACATGTCAAACTTTCTTAGAATATCTTCAATTTTTTTCTTATGAAATGAGTATCCCTTCATTAAGATGATTAATTTGTAACCCTAAGAAGAAATAAAGTTCTCCCAGCATTGACATTTCAAACTTAGTCTTCATAGCATCTACAAACTCTCTACTCATGTTGTCATTGTCAAAACCAAATAATGTCATCAACATAGACTACTACTAGTAGTAATTCATGAGTTCCATCTATCTTGATGTATAAATTACTATCAAATATACCACTTTTGAAACCTTAGCTCAATAGATACTTGTCTAATCTATCATACAAAGCTCTAATATCTTGTTTAAGACCATATAAAGCCTTCTTTAGTTTGTAAACATAGTATTGAGTACTTATCATTAAAAAACCTTTAGGTGCCTCAATATAAACTTCTTCATCTAAGTTTCCATTCAAAAATGTAGATTTTACATCCATTTGGTAAAATTTGAAACCTTTGAAGCTTACATATGATAGAAATATTCTAATTGCTTCCATTCTTGCTACAAATGAAATGTCTCATCAAAGTCTATTCCTTCAACTTGAGAATATCCTTTACACACTAGTCTATCCTTATTTATTATGACCTCTCCTTTTTCATTCATATTTTTTATGAAAAACCACTTAGTTCATATCATATTTTTGTCTTTTAGCCTAGGAACCAAATCCCATGTTTCATTTTTTAATATTTGATCAAGTTCTTGCTTTATGGAGAATGTCTAATTGTCATCTTTTTTATCTTCTAAAAAAGTTTTAGATTCAATCTTGGATAAAAAAGTTCTATCTTTTTTATTCTAATTGATAAAACTTGTCCTTCTAGTTTGCAAACTAGAATTCAAATCTCTAATAAATTGAGAAATTAGATGATCCTTCTATATTCTCCTAGAAGGGACTTTAGTATCCTATCTTATTTCTTCCTCTTCATCATCTAACTGATTAGGCATGCTTTCATTATTTCAAACAACATCCTTAGTAGTGTTAATTATCTTCAAACTAGACTTATTTATGTCATGTGCCTCTTTAAATCTCACATTATAGATTTTAATAACTTTGTGGAGTCTATTATTGAAACATATGTAAGCATAACTTATGGAGGAATAACCTAAGAAGATTCTTTCATCAGATCTTGAGTCAAATTTTCCATATTTTCTTCATTCCTGTTGATTAAACAATTATTCCCAAACACTCTAAAGTGTTTGAAATTAGCTGACCTATTTTTCCATAGCTCATATTGAGTCTTATCACCATTTTCTCTAACTTGGAATCTATTTAATATAAAAATATAAGTATTAACAACCTCTTCCCAAAAACCATCTGAAGTTTAGAATCTTGAAGCTTGGTTCTAGTCATCTCTAAGACAATTATGTTTTTCCTCTCAACTACCCCATTATGTTGGTGTGTCCTAATAGTAGAGTATTGTCTTCTAATTCCTTATTCCTCAAAAAAGTCATCAAACTCATAAGACCAAAATTCACCTCCTATGTCTAATCTTACACACTTGATTCTTGATCATTTTTTATTTTCAACAAGATTTTTAAATGCTTTAAATTTTACAAAAGCTTCTAGTTTATCTTTAATAAAAAAATATCCAAGTCATTCTAGTGATGTCATCAATTAATAACATAAATTAGCTATTAAATTTAATGCCTTGAGTTCTCATGGACCCACAAAGGTCTGTGTGGATCAACTCCAATGGTACTGGAGTAGAATGCTCCTTATATTTGTATCTTCTTTTGACTTGCTTTCCATGAAGGCATGCCTTGCAAAGAGTATGAAGAATCTTAGTGATTTTAGGCATATGCCTCACTAGTCCTTTTGAACTGATCCTTACTAGATTATCAAATTTTAGATGTCTAAGTCTTCTATGCTAAAGCCAACTTTCCTCTAATTGATTCATGAAGCAACTTTTTTATTGGATTCATGGAATACATACAATTTGTTATCTACCTTGTGAATGTTTACAACTAATTTTATATACTTGGAACTTCTCACTTCACATCTTTTGTCATGAAAATTCACAACATTTCCTTGTTTACATATTTGTCTAACACTTAAAAGATTATGTTTTAAACCTTTTGCATATAGAATGTTTTTATTTGTAATATGACCATTATCCAAAATTATAGACTTTCCAAGATATGTTATCAGATTTGTTGTCACCAAACCTTACTGAACCTAAATTATGTTTCTTGAGAGAAATAAACTTAATCTTGTCTCCTATCATATGACTTGAGCATCCACTATCTATGTACCATTTCTTATTTTCATCCTCTTGAGTATGTAAGGTAGTTTATACAAACATGGATTCTCCCTTTGAGTCATAATCCTTATTTATTTAAATCTTGGTTTTGTCTTTCTTAAACCATTTGATGGTGTCAATAACTTGAAATTCCTTTTTCCAAAAGTCCCTTTTACAATACTTGGCTATATGTCCTTTTTGATTGTAGTTATAATAGAAAACCTCATTTATTCTCCTTGGAGAGTATGTATAGTCCTTATATATATGACCATATTCATTACAAGTATAATAGTGTCTATTATAAACATAAATATATCCATTCATGTTAATCACCCTTTTTGTTTGATCATCAATACCCCAAAACATATCATCCATAGATTATTTTATACAACTAGATTTATGCTTCTCTTTAGATAAAATAACATCAATATAAGTCATAACTTTACTTTCTAATTGATCCATTATTTAAATCAATTTTGTATCAATCAAAACCTACAAATTTTTTACTGTTGCTTATATTATTCCTATTTGTGTCTTCACACTATCAATGCTTACAAGCATCTCATGACATGTAGAGGAAGTCATATCTAAATTCTCAATATTTTTTTTTAGACATGCATTTTCTTCCCTTGAATATTTAAGTTTTGATAGAGCACACATTAGTTCACCTTAAAGAAAATTATTAGACTTTTTATCTTTCATTGTACTTATGATCACCCTCAAGTAGTTAAACTTGTAATGAAGGTCATTATTTTATACTAATTATTTAAGGTATAATCAATGAGAGGGGGGTGAATCAGTGATGCTAGATAATCTAAACTTCAATTCCAATCCTTAAAAATTATTAATCAAATAACATTATTATTCATGAAACATGTACATCATTTATAGCAATAAAAAATAAAGATAAGCATGATCACACATATTACACAAGATCTATGTGGGAAACCCTCTTGGGGAATACAACCCATAAGAACCTAAAAAATGGATTACAATCCTATAATAATAAGATATAAATTTAGACCAGCACTAACTGATCAAGGAACACCCATCCCTTAATTTAGTGAGACACCCATCCCATAAGGAAGAACTAACCCCCTAGGTAACCAAGCACCCACTTAGTTACCTTGATTTGATCTCCACCTTTGATATGATTTCCTATATACCTAATGATGTAATTTTATTTTTTACACTCTTCTTCACCCTTATATTTCTCTTAAACAACTCAACACACACCATCAAATTTTCTCATACAAGAAATGCATCCAAACACCCCTTTCAGATCCCTCTGGGCCTCTTCTCTCATCCTAAATCAGCTTTTTACTTTAATACATCCACTAAGCACACTCCATCTTATCTCTTTCCTTCATCTCTCTCAACATATACTCATTCAAATCTATAAACCATTGCCTTGGTCTCCACTATTAATAGAGTCTTCATGAATAGTAACATCTAGGTCAGCCATACTACATGCCTTAACCATTAAGACATATAAAATGCAAAGACATAGCTAAAATACATTGTCATAGGTTAACCATAACATCTATGGGTCAAAATTAAGTAGTTACACCTTTCAATTAGGCCTTAGTAGCACTTATAGATCTTATAGAGACCTATTTACCCATTTAGCACTTTATCAAGAAAAACAAGAACATAAGATCATTTTAAAATACATGGGTCCACTCCATATGACCTTTATGGCATCTTAAATATATTTATCCCACCAAAACACTCTTATACTAAAGCACAATTCACTTAAACATTATTATGTACATAGTAGCACCGTGAATGAGCAAATAGTTAACTTTGACGCTACATAAATTTGACTATAAAAACACTCAAACCTTCTAATTAAATTTTTTGGATGTGGCTTGAAGTCATTTATGCTTTTATTTTTACTTCATTAATAAATTCATCTTGGGTTAGAATATATTTCTTAAAAACTAAACATTAGTTTCCTTCACAAATTTGAATATTTAAATTCCAACAGTCAATAAGCAGACACTAAACATCAACTGCTTTAATCGCATCTCATGCTCCCTAAAATATTTAGGTTAATATGCATTACTGATATCCTTTGAGTAACCTAGAATTTATCTTGAAATTCTCACCATTGATATTAGATCAGATCTATGATTATGCCACTTGGAAACTCTATGTGCCTTCTACACATTTGACTATTTGAGTTGACCTACACTATCAACCTTTATCCATACAAATGCCCACAAATTATTGATCTTCTATCGAATCAACAAGATAGAGACACTTATCACTAGCACATTTAATCTTAGTAACCTTTGACAAATTGAATTCATGTACACCTTTGGATCAAGATCTAGATGATGAATGCTCACCATTAGATATACTAACTAGTGACCTTAGGCTTCAACATAGTTAAACTTGATCATCTTTGTCCCATCACAGTCTACAAGAGAAACTTTGAAGTTTTATAACTTGATCTAGAAAACACTTCAAGAGTCCAAATTTTTAGGGTACCTTGTTGGCACTATAGATAACATCTCCATGAAATCCTTTGACTTTGGTTAAATTTCTAAGTACTTAAAATAAATACACAATCTTGTTGGTAAATTCATATCTACATGATGTGCAGTGATGGTCTAACTTATCTTAAGCTATAAGATGCATGTTTCTCTTTCCAAATGATCAAGTGACATACCAAATCTTCACCAGCACATTTATGGATTTCTCAAAACTTTTTCTTTGTCCTTATAGACCTAAAAATGTGCCATATCTCTCCAAACTATCAAACACAACATTTTTTCATTAATGCACTAGTATCTCATATTCTCTTTGACATAAATGACAACAAAACATCAATGACCATGATCAATAGATACTGGGTTTAAGAAATGGATTTTGTCATACATTTTCTTCATCTTACCAGTAAGGATGAATATATCTTCCCACTTGGGCTACAACTCCTTATTTACAATTCTTATTAATTGGATAATGTTATAAAACTTTTGAGCTACCCCCTGTACATTATGCATGATGTCCCTTAATGGTTTTATGGTATTTATTCCTTGAAATATCTCCATGTATTTTTAAAAACATCTAAACATTTCATTTTTAACTTCCCCATATTGTATATAAAGGTGTAGGGGTCTTATATGTAATTGACAATATCATAGAGGAACAATTTTATTTTCTTGGTTAAAGAGAAGAAATCTTTTCTTTGATCCAATTATACCTTTTATCCTTCATCCATTATGGTTTTCCTTTTGATGTTATTCATAGTTTATGTTTATCTATTGAAATGAAACTTGAATACTAGTTGTTCAACACTAATTAAGTCCTTTTTGCTTTACCAGGGTTTGCACCTGTGAGAATCTAAGGGATTAAATTATTAATATGAGTAAGCTAATATCATAATTAAAGAATGAAATAAGTTTCTTATTGCATTTTTTGTATCCATTCAAGAAATTTTAAGGCAATTGGTTGTTGTGAAGGTTTTTCTCAATCTTTAGTAGTGGCCAATGGGGAGATGCCCTAGAGAGAGCATGAGATTGGGATAAGAGATTATTAGTTGATGGAAAGGTGGATAGCTATTCTCCAACTAGTGACCTTATTTTGGGTCATTATGTTAATTATTAGCTTTCATTTCTCTTACCGCTTCTATGTTTCAATTATTGTAGCTTATATTTTGGTAATCCAAGTTGAGTGGATGGTTGGGATGGAGTAAATGGGGAAGCCAAAATGGTGGTTTATACCAAATATTTTTAATGTACTTGATTATTGAGCCCATAGTATTGAGGTCCTAAGGAAGCAGATAATGAATAAGTAGGAGGGGAATTGAGAAAATTTTGCAAATAATTTATCATAAATGTGAAATCAACTCTGGAGGGTATTTTAATTTTTAGTTAGGGGTACCACTCCTTTTATTATAAGTGATAAGACTAGGGGCTACATAATTGGCATTATAGCAAATGTACTGATAAGAATAGTAGTTGTAATAGTATGTAAAGAATGAGGATCTTGTGTAATTACCACTTGATAAGTAGTAATCAAGGGAACTATTATTATAGGTATCATTTTTGTGTTGGTAAGTGTTGAGGCTAGAGATAGGTTCATTAATTTCTCATGTGTATAAACTATAGGTTTAAACTCTACTTCATCTTCTTTATCTCCATCTGGGTCCTAATGCAACTTAGATAAGACTGAACTAGTATTTAAGATATTAGTGTCACCCAACTAAGTCTCTTATAATAAACATTCATCCTTAAGATCAGTTTTTGTGATCTCACTAATGATTTCAGATAATGATGTATTTATTTTATCATCCAATTCCTCCTAATAAACCAATCCTTTTCATTATTTGTCATCTTTATAGGTTCTGTCACTTTAAAACCTTTTCTTTTATGCAATCGTCCCTCTAACATTTCTTGTAAGGTCTCTTTTGTTGGGGTAACCTAAGGAGAAGCTAAAGGAGCTCCTTGATTCTTCTTGTATATAAGGTGGGTCTTGTACAAGTATAATTTGATGTGGGAAGGGGTAAAACAATAGAAAGTGAATATGATGGGGAAATAGATGGTGATGATGTGATAGTTGTAGTGATTATTGGAATGAATTTGGGGAAGTGGATACTTGTCTAGAGGAATGATATATTAATGGATGTGGTGGTGAAATGGTTTGGACTGGAGGTATGATTGGATCCAAGACACATGAGGGAGGAATATGGGAGAAGTACCTATTAAACTAATATGAGTGGAGGAAAAGACAACATAGAGAATGACCCTCTAGAATTAATTATAGATATGAGACCTTGAGTAGTGATTGTCAGTTGAGGAATGGTGGATACTAGGGTGATTGATATAAATATCATCATTGGTATTAGATGTTAGGGATACCCTTGGATAATTTCCTATCTACTTCTCTTAGGTGTTTATTTTAATGGACTAGTCTATTCTTTTCCTTGGGATTAAACCTATGGGAAGGATCCTTTAGGAGGTTTTGAAACCCAATGATCTACCTCAATTATCTAGGCATCTTCTTTGGTGTTTTCTAGATGATATTTCATGCTCCTCGATGCCAATATGGACATATTTACCCTATTCATTCTTTTTTGGACCTATGTATCATTCAAAGAATTCAAGAATACTTCATCAGATGGATATGATATAAGGATGTAATCAATATTCACTTTCCCTCTCATTATATTTGATTTATTCTTGACCATTTGTATTAGATCCCATTACCTATAAGGTGCCCACTTGAAATCATAGTGTGTTATTATTTTTCCCATTTGATGGAAATGATCCCATTTGGTGTATTGGATCTTACCATTACTTATGGGAGGTGGGTAGACATCTCCTTATTTTTCACTCTTTAGTTTAAAATCAATAGAATCAATTAGTTGGGTTGTATTTGCTTGCTTTGCCACCTTGTCTAGGACTAACTAGGGTAGTATATGGGAAGATCCGTAGTTTCCTCCATTCTAATGATCATGTGGTCTAGATAGATCCAATAGTGACCAATATTTTTAATCATTATTTGAATTTGATCAAATAATTAGGGCATTTCCTTACCATAAATTTCTTGGTATGCCATTATATTGAAGTTCTTAGTTAGTCTAGTCATATTCTCATTGAATTTGTGTACATGAAGAATATTAAATTAATCAAAAATTTAGTTCTTAGGATACTCAATTGATGTTTCCTAGGGTTCCTCAAAATATAAGTGAACAGTCCTTGTTATGGTGTCTATGAGATAAAACATCATATAGAATTTTTTATCTATTTTGTTTACTAAATTGAGGTCTTGGGTGATCAAATTGGCACTAAGGATCTTTCCAATATTTATGAAGTTGGTGGAAGTTAAGATGGTGTCCAATATTAGAATATAAACATCATTGGCATAGGTTGCACTAGGGAAACCATAAATTTAGTTTAGTAAGGACATATAAATTCTAATTTTAGGCCTATATATGGTAATGGGGATACAATAAATAGGGCCCCTAACTATAAAGGTACTAGGGTTTCTAGCCCATTTCAACAACTTATTGGTTGTATTTTTTGCTTACATCTATGGATTATCTAGGAATTGATTATAAGACATTTCATGGGGGATTTTATCATATTCATCAAAGGCTAACCCACTAATATTCACTTTTGGGGTGTTACATTAGCAAAAATACAATATTTTGTAAGAAATTTAGACATGTAGAAATAAATCAAATAATAGGTCAATGCAAGGATTTACATCAAGTTTTATCATAGCATTGTGTAGGCCTAATGATTTTGTTTCCACTAGGTCTTATTTATATCTTTGTGTAACACCTAAGAAATTATCTGCAAGGCCATAGGTATTTTTTTGCTTTAACTTCCTCCCATATATAAGAATAATGTTTGAATTCATGATTGAAGGAAACCTCATCAAAACTTGTATCTGTGTACTATTTAGGTCCTACAATGGAATGGGTAAAGGGGATAATTATAAGGTGTGAAGAAGAAGTTATTTTTTTGCATTTAAAAGCTCCATTTCCATCAAATTTTGGAATATCTTAGTCACACTAGATCTTGAATTAATTTTAGCATCTACTCATTAGATGGAAATATATTTGTAATCAAATTTATTGATCACATAAATTACCTTTAAATTATTTACCTATATTGAATTGAATGTACTTAGTCAACTAATTGATGCAGAATAATGGCACTAATGGCCCTAGGTTTCTTTATGTTATTCTATTCCTATATTTTAAATTTCCTTAGTGAAGTGTCATTCCCTTTTACAATCCTCGATGCCAACTAGATTTTCTTTATTTACTCTCAGAGTATTTTTTCATTTATATTTTACACTTGTCATTATTATTTTTTCTCAAAATAAATTACATTGATGATACCTAGGTATGTCCTCTACTTATTCTTATTTACTCACTACCCCAATTTTGTGAGATCATGGCACATGGAGGGTTATCACTACTCTATTATATTTGGAGTGTTATACTACTTTATTTCATTGTGTAGGATCTAGGTGAGAGAGACGATGATACATGATGACATTTAAGATATTTACTCACTTAAAAGAGTTATAAACTTCTTATACTAATTTGATAATGATGAGTCTACGAGATCATTACATGGGGATGACTATCTCTACTCTGCTAGCCTCAAAAAATTTGTACACTAAAATTAAATTCATCAGTCATTAGGTGAGTGGGATTATGACACTAGGTTAATTTTAACACTCCACTAGCCTCAATAATTTCATATACTAATCTTCAATCTATCAATTTTTGGTTGAGTGGGATTGTGACACTTGACATTATCTTAGCCTTCTACTCACCCAGGAGTCTTTCTTGGAAAATTTTAAGTGTCAAAAAAGATATGGACTAGAGGGTTATTTTTGAGTGGCATAAAACCTTTTAGAAAACTAAATTATAATTCATACTTCACTTTATTTTTTAGCTCTAAGGGAGTGAACGAATTCTATATGGTGAGATTTGGTGACTCGATAGGTATTTGGATGAAAATTATAAAGAATTCTAAGTAAAGAAAAACTTTCATAAAACAAAACATAAAGCAACAAAAATTCAAAAAACATGTAAGTCATTTAGTATGAAAGAGGCAAAACCTAACATGATTTAATATTAAACAAGTGAACTTGATGAACCATTAGAATTTGAAAAAACTTACATAGACTTGCATGAAATAAACTAAACGTTCAAGATGTATTTTATACAAGCCTAAGCATAGATTTGGTTTGTAATAATAATTTTTTTGTCATGTTAGTTTAATTTTTAAGAAAAAACTTAATATTACCCACTAATCCCAAAAAATAAAGGATAATTGAAAAATTGGGTCCTTGTTTAAAAAAATTTGATGGGGGGGATGTTAGGACACAACAAATAACAAATAACATTGGGGAATACTCCTAAGTATTTAATAATCAATAATATTTGGTTATAAATAATAAATCAAACATGGATCATACCATAGGGATATAATTAGATTGTAAACATGAAAGAGGCTCCCAAAGCTACATGAAACATACTAGGCTTGCTTATACCTTGGGTCTGTGTGTGGAAGTGTAATTTTATTTTATCTTTGTTTTGAAATTTTCATGAAATACTTGGAATATAATTTAGGTTTAAAAATGTTTTCTTTGATGCATAAATAAAAAATTAGGGGTTTAGGTATTACCTATCAATCATTTATAGCCTTGATAGAGTTACCTTTGGTTCCCCCATTTTCCCTTCATAAACTTGATGTGTGATACATTGTTCTTATTTCATCATTTGAGTTTTTTATCACCTTTATATTTTTTATTTATGATTATTTGATCACTCTTTATTATGCATTGATCCTTTATTTTTTTCTTAGAATATGATTGGGAGAGAGGGTCGAGAACCATCATAAGCCAGTATATGGGAGAAACAAAAATAAATTTTCCATAATGTCATTTCTAGTGGCCTCTATATCAATGGGTATTGTTTTAAAACAAGTATTAGCATGTAAAACATTATTTATCAAAGAAATACCAAAAAAATCTTAATTTTCATGCAATAATGAGAGAAAATTTTATGTAGTTAATAAAATTATTCAACTATGATATGGCCATAGTCTAATTTTTATTGTATACCTAAATCTTGAAATTCTCAATTATATGGGTGTAAGACAAAATTATGAATTAACTAGTTTATGTACTCCACTTAGGCTATTGCTTCACTTAATCTTTCTTTGGGGCCTACCTCAAGGATTTAGTATATAAGCTCACACTTGTGTATGAAGCATAATAGAATGTATATTCTATTGATAATTTAGAAAGGAGTCTATTAGACTATTCTGAAATAAAAGTCACCTACTCTATAAAATAGTAAATTGGATCTAAAGAAACAAAGAATTTTAAAAATAGGGAAGGTTAATCTAGGAAACATATAAACTACCCTAATGATAGAAAAAGATATAAAATAAGAAAGATAACTATAAAAGAATTAATTTTTTTTATAATTTTACCTCTACCATGGAATTTGGAATTACTCAAAATCATTCTCAGTGGGATTATCCCTAAAGTAGTTCTTCAAAAACTGCTCATTGACTAGGAAGTCTAGGCTATTACCTTTAGGGTCTTTCCAAAAGAAGGCATTGTTGACTAAAATCTCAAAAAATGATATAGTATAATCCACAAAGGATTTAAATTGACATGTTGGACCTTTTTTCATGAGATTTATCCCATATTAGAACTAGGTATGAGATTTGAAAGGCCTTGATATTAGATCTTTTGTTAAACCATCTTTTAACAATGTCTAGGTGTTTATTGAATCTTTATAGTTTGTTGGTCCTTGCATCCTTAATCTTTACTATTTACAATAGTCTATACTTTACTCTTGGATCATATTCCATGTAGTCTTGTATAAAATGATAGGTTAGGAGTTTAAGAGACATATGGAAAATAGGTTATCATCCATACACCAATAAGAAAGGTGAAGTCATGAAGGCCTTTCTATGTCTTATTCTATCTGCCCATAATTCATATTTGAATAGTAGGATACATTCTCTTAGCTTGTCCTAGGATGACTTCTTAATAGAATCCATTAATTTCTTGTTATTATATTGAGCCACTCCATTCCCTTAGGGGTAAAAGTTTGAAGAAGACTTAATTTTTATCTAATTATCATAATCCCACTTAGTGAATTTAGCTGATTAAAAAGATAGAAAATTATCATTGACCAAAAATATGGGATTACCAAATCTGGTCAATATATACTACTCTAGAAACTTAATGGCATCTTGAGCTCTAAAATTATTGGTGGCCATTACATCAGTCCACCTAGCGATATAATCTATGATGGTAAGGATGAAATTATACCCTATAGAGGAATTGGCATTGATTACTCACACAAAGTTAAGTCTCTATTGTGCAAAAGGATGATCCTCAATGAAAAGGCATAGTGGCATGGTAGAATTAACTTTTGATCATTGATCATATTATTAAGGTTTAGAATTGATATTGTCATTGATGACAAAGGTTCTTAAGGTCTTCATAAGGTCATTAAAGATTGTAGTTATGAGAGAGAATATTGATCAATATTGTAGTGATTCTGAGAGTGTAAACTATGATTGGTATATGTTCTTATGAGTTCATGAGTAATGTGAATGTTAGCATAGAATGTCTTTATTATCAAAGTTTTTAAGTTTTTGAGCCTTGTAGTATTTTGAGAAGATATGTACATAGGATGCCTAGTCTTATGAATGAAGGAGTATGATGTCTTGGTGAGATGAGTGCACACAGTCATGAATGGTTGTATGAGTTTTCTTTATCATTTATTTGAATCATTAGATAACTCATGAGAGCCTCAAGGTGATCACATAAGGGTAGGACCTACAGATAAAATTTATAACTAGACCACTTCTAGGACTTGATTAGAATAATGAGGCATTGTGATCTATTGTCAAGGCATATAAAGGATGTATGATAGTGTTTAAGCATGTATGAGTTTGTTTGAATATGTGATATTGGTGGAGAGTGCATGGAAAGAGGCATGAAGATCAGTTTTAAGGACTAATGTGGTTTGAAGGTCATGGTTTAAGAAAATAAATAGAGAGAGAGTGGCCTCATAGGGTATCATGATTAGTTTTTAAGGAAATTTTGAGTAGGGGATCATTGAAAAAGGTGATTAAATTTTTCTGATCATGTGCATGAAGTTTAAGGTCAAAGTTTGAAGGATAGGGCATGAAAATACATTTTGAGGTCTCTTGAATGCATAAAATGAAGGTTTATCTACACAAGAAGATTTTTATTATGATCATTATCTATTCAAACCTCTGAATGGGAACCTAATATATTCAAGGAATATGGTGAAGGGTCAAATCTCAAAATTGTAGGCATTTGTTTCTGGATTGAAGGCTAATGTTTTATGAACAATCGTTAAGAATGGAAATAGGTTTAAACCCTCTTAAAACCCTAATAAGGACCTGATGTTGAATATATTGTTTAAAATAGCCTATAATGGTCTCAAATGACTATAAAAACTATTTGAGGTTGCAATAAACTCTCTTAGGCACATCTATGTGTGAGTAAACCCTATAGAAAAGTGTTACTTTTTTAAAGATTTACTGTAGCAGTCAGATTTAACCCAGTCAAAGTATGAAAATGGATAGAGGATGAATATTGAGACTCATGTTTCATGTACATTAATGTTTATTTAAAATTTAAATCCAATTAAATTATGCTAAATTGGTCATCCAATTTAGCCAATCACTAATAAGATCAATGGTGGAAACAGTGAGAAATTTAGGTAGTAGTGAGAAGACGATTAGGAATGTGTTATCATGAATAGTGATGAAACAAAGTAAATGGAAATGTTTTTAGGTAATTTTAAGACATGTTCATGTTTTTTATAATTTTTTAATGTTAGTGGTCATAGTGAAATTTTTTCTCACAAGTTGACCTATCTGGTTTAGATGAGACAATGAGATATAAGGTTGTGTGATTGGTATACAAGACCAATATTTACATTTGACCATATAAATTTTTTTATCTAATAATTTTATAATGTTATCATAGGTTTAAATGTATCACAATTCATTTAATATGTCTATATAGGTTTTAGATATTTGAGTGACCATGACTGGTCTTTGAAGAAAATTGGCAATTCTAAGTGAGCTAGTTGCAAGAGTGTTTTTGAGTCCTTTTGCCCTAAGTTATGAAGTTTAATTCAATTTGTGAATTTTATTATGTATCTTAAGTTTTTTTAATATTATTTATTTTCATTTTTTTGGGTCTAAACTTTGTGTTATCTTTAGTTGTTCAAGATAGACCTTTCTGTGTGTGTAAAGACCTAATGTAAACAGTACTAATGGCATGTTTCAAGTAGTGATTGGAGATTAAAAAGTGTCATGGACTTAATATGATATTATTATTGGTATATTTTATTTTAATATTAATTTTTAATTCTATTTAATAATTTTTAAAGTGTTTTAAGGAGATCAAAGGGTAACATGCACTAATGAAGGCATAATTGAATTAGTTCTCTTTAAGGCCTAAAATGCTATGATAGACCTATTTTAATGATTGATTAATGTATTAAAAGTATTATAATACCAATTTAAATGGTATTAAATGTGTGAAAGTGTATTTTTATTTCCAATATGTGTGTGATCTAGAGGATTGTATAAGAATAAGGCCTAATAGGCCTAATTGTCTTATTAGTGAGATTGAGAGTGCAACCAAATGAAATAACACTTTGATGAGATGAAAGAGGTATTTTAAAACATAATAGTAGTGTATATAAATTATAATATATATATATATATATATATATATATATATATATATATATATATATATATATATATATATATATATATATATATATATATATATATATATTAATATAGATGAAGATATATATCATATGACCTAATCAGTCTTGAAGAGACCTAATTGGGAAAATAGGCCTATAAGGTAATTTGAGAGGGATAAGAGTGTGAAAATCTGAAGAAGGTGATCATAATATATTATATGATAAAAAATGTATATTTAAGATGATAAAATTAATTAGGTATTTGATTTAGTGCTAAGTCATCTATGGGGTTGGAGCCTTGTTACATGTTGGTGCCTGTGAAAGCCTAGTTGGGTTGGTGCCTAGCTAGTTGGGGTTGGTACTCCATGTGGAGTTGTTGCTTCACAAAATTTGTGATATTTTTAATTATAATACTATATTCCATTTTCAAAGATCAATTTTTTTCTTCCCCTTGAGGTTTTCCACTCATATGTGTGTTTTTGTGTTATACTCATGTGAATGACTCCTTATGCTTTGTTATATCTTTATATTACTTTGATGCTTCAAGGAATGTTAAAGTACATGTTAAATAAATTTTTATGAGATTTATTCACCACCCCCCCCAAAAAAAAATATTATTAATTGTGTTTAAAATAATTGGTATTAGAGCATGGTCCTTTAAATCAAGTCCAATAGCTTAAAGGTGGTATTAAGAAGCACAAGATGTCTAGTGATAAAAAAGAAGAAGATACCATATATGATGAATAATTATAATATGACAATGAAGAAGGAGAAGCTAAATTATACCTTTAAACTGAGCTCATGAGTTCCCTTGATGATTTGAATCATTTAAATAAGACTATCAAGGATCTCAAGAATTAGTTAGAAGGTGTCAACACAAGTTTTAAGTCAAGGGAATTTGATTATGACTAGTTGACAAAAAATATAAATTCCTTCAAGGTGGAGCATGAGCAGCTCATAAACAAGATGAGAAATCTTGAGAAATAGAATGATAAGTCATAAAAATCAAAGATTACCAAAATGAAAATACCAATCAAGTATCCCAATGTAATAAGGGATAATTTATCATGGAACCATGGGAAAAAGAGTGATCAATCAAGAGGTAAGTACATAAATGTTGTTTTCTACAATTTTCATAATCAAGGACACATTGAAATATTTTGTTATAATATAATTATAAGTCCCTCAAGATATATATATATATATATATATATATATATATATATATATATATATATGAATATCTTATAATTCATGATAAGGGTTATACATTGTTATAGAATCCAAATCAAGTGAGGATTGATCATATTGAGACCAAGAGTCAAAATGGATTATTTGTTAAGGAAGAAGAAAAGGCCAAATTGTATATTGTGATAGCTCAAAATGCCTTTCACATTAAATATGTAGGCATGAAATGGTATATATATTGGTTTATAAATATACATTATAGGAGGCAAAAATAATTTCATTTTATTAAAGAATAATGTTGCAAGAATAGTGAGTTTTAGAGACAACATAACTACAATATAGTTGGAAAAGATATCTTGACTTTGGACAATGGGAAGACCAAGAAAAAAATTATGTTATATGTGTAAGGATTGAAACATAACATAATTAATTTAATTCAAATGTGAAATCAAAGACACAAAATAAACTTTCATGATAGAGGATGTGAGATAAGAAGATCCAAATTAGGAAGGTGAATTGCCAATATTAAGAGGACTATGAACAATCCATATGTCTTAAATGAGATCAATAAGGAGAGATGATTTATGATAAATATGGATGAAATTTTGATATGTAATATAAGGTTAGGTCACCTACACTTTTATAATCTATTTAAGATAATCACTAAGAAGTTTGTGAAGAACATGCCTAAGATCACCAAACCTATAATCATACTTTTCAAGGCATGCCAACATGGTAAGTAAAATAAAATAGGGTTCATGTCCAAGGAGTATTATAATACAATAACCTTTTAATTAATACATATTGATATTTTTATAACTATAAGAATTCAAATAATTTAAGGAGATATCTACTTCATGTTGTTCATAGATGATTACACAAGAATGACTTGGGTAACATTATTGAAATAAAACTCTGTATCTCTTGAAAAGTTCAAGTCATTCAAGGATATTATTGAGAATGATAAGAATGTGATGATCAAGTTGATAATATATAAAATAGGAAGAGGGTTTTGTTCTGGTGAGTTTGATTACTTCTATTAGGTTCATGTAATAAGGAGATAATTCTTAGTAGCTAAGACACCTTTACAGAATGGGGTAGTGGAAAGAAAGAATATGATAGTTCAAGAGATGGATAGAACCATGATAAATGAGTATATATTATATAATGGATATTTTATATAGGGAGTAATAATTTTAGTCTACATTTTTAATAATTGACATATAAGGAATAATGACAACATGACTCATTATGAACTATTAAAGGACATACCTGCCAATGTGGAACACTTTAGAGTGTTTAGAAGAAAATGTTTCATCAAAAGAGATGATGAAGAATTTGGAAGTTTTTATTAAATATTTGATGAATATATATTCTTAGGATACTCATAAATTATCTCAACCTATAGATTTTATAACAAGACGTTACAAAATATAGTAGAAAGTACCAATGTGAAGATTGATGAGACAAGGAAATCACACTCACAATCAAAGGATAATTTATAAAATCTAGACTTCAATAATGAAGAGGAAAATATAGAGGTTGATGAGGAAAAATAAGAATTTGAGGAAATATATGAATCAAAAGGTCCCTCAATATAGATTCAAAGAGATTACCCTAAATCTCAAATCATTAGCAACAAAAATACAGGTATGCAAACAAGGAGGAAATTGGTAAGTGATCTAAATCAAGAGAATGTTTTTAAATTATATAATATTGAACCTAATAATATTATAGATGAAACAAAAGAATTTTTTTGGATAGATTATAAGAATGAGTAGTCAAAACAAATAGAGAAGAATGAGACTTGGGAACTAGTTCTTAGGCTTAAAGACAAGAATGTCATTGGGACAAAATGGGTGTTTATAAATAAGTTAAATGAAGATGGATACGTCACTAGGAACAAGTTTAGATTAGTATGAAATGTATATGCATAAGTTTAAAGGATAGAATTTGAAGAGACCTTTGCACTAGTAGTAATATTGGAGGCCATCAGATTGTTTCTAGTATATATAGGATTCAAAGGGTTCAAGATATACTATATGGATGTCAAATCTATCTTTTTTATTGGAAATTTGGAAGATAAGGTGTAAATAGAGTAACTTGAGGGATTATCACTATAAAATGACAAAGACTATGTTTATAAATTGAATAAGGCTCTCTATGGTAAATTTCAAGCTCTTAGAGCTTGGTATGCCAGGTTAGATAGGTATTTATTGGATAAAGGATTTAAAAGAGGAGTTTTAGATAGTAATATATACATAAGGATAAAATATGGCCATTAGTTGATAGTGGTTGTCTATGTGGATGACATCATCTTTGGTGGATAAAATGAAAACATGACCAAGGGATTTGTAAAGGTGATGAAAAAAGAGTTTGAGATGTCCATGCTAGGAAAACTATCATTCTTTCTTGGGTTGCAAATCACCAAATATGAAAAAGGTATATTCATTTCAATAGCCAAGTATATAAGAGAGATGTTGAATAAGTTTGATATGGAAGATTGCAAGGTAGTTAGTACACTTATGAGCATAGGGTGTAGGTTAATCAAGGAAGATGAGTCTCCAAAGGTAAATAAGATGTCATATAGGCTAATGATTGGAGGTTTGATATACATCACTACCTCTAGACTTGACATCATGAAAGAAGTAGATCTTGTGGGAAGGTTTCAAGAAAATCCAAAGGAAAATAATATACAATTAGTAAAAAGGATATTAAGGTATCTCAATGAGACTATGGAGTATGGGTTATGATATCCAAGGAGCAAGGAGTTTAATTTGACAACCTATATAGATGCAAATTGGGTAAGAAGTATAGATGATATCAAAAGTACAAGTGGAGGAGCCATATTATTAAGTAAGTGCCTAGTTTCATGGATAAGCAAGAAGTAATTATCCATAACATTATACAATTGTGAGGCTAAGTAAATTATAACATCTTAATGTTGCACTCAATTCATATAACTATGACAAATTCTAAAAGACTACAAGGTGGGGTATGATGGTTCCAACCCTATCTATTATGATAATACAAGTGATATAAGAATCTCAAAGAACCTTCTTATGCACTCAAGAACTAATCAAATTCCTATCATCTATCATTTTATAAGAGAAAAAATAAATAAAGTGTTAGAATTGAATATGTTTATACATAGGATACTATTGTATACATTTTTACCAAACCACTTCCAAAGGTAACATTTGAACACCTAAAATAGGTATTGGGTGTAATTCCTACCCTTAAAAATCATTGAATAAGCCAAGTACTTAGTGGGAGATAATAAGGTTGATTATCTCCAATAACAAGTGAGTTTTTTAAATAAGGTATGTATGGATATAGGTGGAACATGTTTGTATTATGTATCATTATTTTCATGGTTCTATGTATTGAGTATTTTGGTTTTAAAAAGTACAATCCAAGGAGTTGTAGACATAACTTTGTCATTTATGTCAAAGGGGGAGAAAATAATGATTAGTTTGTAGTGTTTTTTTCATCAATGATAAAGGGAGATATTATTGAGAATTTTTCCTATTATTGAGGTTTGGCATTGATGTTGTCATTGATGTCAAAGGTTTTTGAGAAGGCCTTCATGAGGTCATTTAAGAGTATAACTATGAGAGGTAATATTGATCAATATTGAAATGATTATAAGAGTTTAATATATGATTGGTATATGTTATTATGACTAAATGTGTGATGTGAAGTTTATCATGGAAGGTATTTATTATCAAATTTGTCAAGTGATTGAGCCTTGTAATGTATTGAGAATATGTGTGCATAAGATGCCTAGTCTTACGCATTAAGGAGTATGATGACTTGTTGAGATGAGTACACATAAGCATGAGTGGATATATGAGGTTTCTTGAGCATTTATGTGAATCATTGGAGTACTAATGAGAGTCTTAGGGTGAGACTACAAGGGTAGGACCTATAGATCAAGTATACAACTAGGCCACTTTTAGAACCTACCAGGCCTAATGAAGCATCATGATATGTTGTCAAGGAATATTAAGGATGTATGAAAATTTTAAAGCATGTATGAGGTTTCTTAAATATGTGAGAGTGGTGGATAGTACATGGAATGAGGCATGAAGGTTAGTTTTAAGGTTTGATGTGGTTTGAAGGTCAAGGTCTAAGCAAGCAAAGAGAGAGAGTATAGCCTAATGGGGTATCAAGATCAGTTTTAAAAGAAAGTGTGAGTATGAGATCATTTAAAAAGGTGATTAAAGTTACTTTAAACATGTTCATGAATATTGAGGTCAATTTTTGAAGGATAAGGCATGAAAATGTGTTTTAAGGTCTCTCAAGTGTATAAAATGAAGGGTTCTCTATTGAGAAGGTTTTTCTTGTGCTCATTATCTTGTCAAACCTATAAATGGGAACTTTATATATTAATTTAATATTTTTAATGGTCCTATATCAAAATTATATCCATTTATTTTTGTATTGAAGGGCTATTCTTTATGAATGATTTTTAAGAATGAAAACAAGTTTAAACCCTCTTAGAACCCTAATAAGGACCTAATGTTGAATATCTTTTTCAAAATAAACAATAATAGTCTAAAATGACTATAAAAAATATAATATGTTATATTTAACTCTCTCGGGCACCTCTAAGTGTGATTAAGTTGTTAGTTGTGTGAGTATACCCTACAAGAAAGTGCTAGTTTCTTGGAGATTTGTTGTAGCAGTTAGAGTTAACTAAGTCAAAGTATGAAAATAGATAGAAGATGAATATTGAAACTCATATTTCTTGTAAATTAAGTTTTATGTAAAATTTATATCTTTATATTATGATAAACATATCATCCAAGTTAGCCTACCACTAACATGCCTAATGGTGGAAATAATGATAAACCTGAACAATAGTGAGAAGATGATTAGGGATGTGTTATCATGAAATAGTGATTAAATAAAGTATATGGAAATTTTGTTATGTAATTTTAATACATGTTTAATTTTGGTATAATTTTTATAGGTTAGTGTTCATAGTGAAAAAATATCTCATAAGTTAACTTGTCTGCTTCGAATGAGATGATGAGATATAAGGTTATGTGATTGGTCTACAAGACAAATATTTACATTTAACCATATTATATTTCTATATAATAATGGTATAATTATATAATATGGTAATATACATGTATAATAAGTGATTAAATATGTATATATAGGTGTTGGAGGTTTCAATCACCATGTCTGGTCTTTGAAGAAAACTAGTAATTTTGAGTGAGCTAGTTACAGGAGTGTTTTTGAGTCATTTTTACATAAGTTATGAAGTATAATTTTTTTTTTAAAGTTTTTTAGTTATTTTAGTTTTTTTTAATATAATTTATTATCATGGTTGTGTGTCTAAACTTTTTGTTATCTTTAGTTGTTCAAGACAGACCTTGTTGTGTGTGTGAAGGCCTAATGTAAATAGTACTAATGACATGTTTCAAGTGGTGATTGGAGATAAAAAGTGTAATATAATTAATATTATACTGGTATGGGTATATTTGAGATTAAAATTAATTTTTAATTCTATGTATGAAGTTTGATATTATTCTATGGAGATCAAAAGGTAATGTGCACTGATGAAGGTCTAATTGAATTAGGTCTCCTTAAGGCCTAAAAGTGGTTTTTGTCTTTTATGATGTTATTGACCTATTTTAATGATTTATTAGTGTATGAAAAGTATTATAATACATATTTAAATGGTATTTCATGTGTTTATTTTGATTTTTTTATCAAGACGTGTGTGATCTAGCGGATTGTATAAGAATAAGGCCTAATAGGTCTAATTATCTAGTTAGTGAGATTGAGAATGCAAGCAAAGGAAATAGAACTTTGAGGAGATGAAGGAGATGTTTTAGACCATTATATGAGTGTATATAAATTATCATGAAGATATATTATGGGTATTATTGATGAAGATAAATTTAATATGACCTAATCAATCTTGAAGAGACCTAATTAAGTGTAGAGGCCTAAAAGGCAGTTTGAGAGGGATAAGATTGTGAAGATCTAAAGAAGGTGATCGTAATATTTTATATGAAAAAAAAGTTATATTAAATGTGATAAAATAAATTATGTGGTTGACTTGGTACTAAGTCATTTAATGGGTTATAGCTTCCTTACAAGTTGGTGCTTTTTAAAGCCTAGTTGGGTTGGTGCTTATCTAGTTAGGGTTGGTGCTCCATGTGGAGTTGGTGATTCAAAAAATTTGTGATATTTTGATTTATTATAATATATTCCATTTGAATGGATAAATTGGTTTTATTCCCCTTGAATTTTTCCCACTCATATGTGTGTTTTTGTGTTATGCTCATGTGAATGACTCTTTATGCATTGTTATATCTTTATATTACCTTGATGGTTCAAGGAATGTTAAATTACATGTGAATGAAAGTTTTAAGAGATATATTCAAACCCCCCATCTCAATAATTATGTTTAAAAAATTAACCACTCTCTTGAAAAATACTTAGCATTCATGGTAGGTTTTAACATGGTTGTGGGCATCTCTAAAAATAGTGGGCCAATAGTACCCCATTCTTAAGATATTTTGGGCTATTATGGTCCCAAAAGGATGACCAGTACCTAGTTTTTGGTGTAGGTTATATAATATATCCTTATATTCTTCTCTTGATATTCACCTCATAATTACATCTTCATAGTTTTTATAGTAAAGGACTAACCCTTTTATCATGTAGTGGGAAGACTTGAGCCTCAAAGATCACATTTGTTCTTTATTCAGCTCAAGGGGGCATGCTCACATGAATATATAGTGAATTATTTTATCATAACACTCACTTCCTACCTCTTGGAATTCATGGATTTTTTCAATATGTATATATGTATCTATCTGAGTTATTACCTAAATAATTCCTTGGTCTCTTACTTATCTTAGCTAGTCTGATCTCAAGATAAAAATCTTGTATCTTTACCATCCATTTGGCTCTTATTTCACCTAGATTATTTTTATTGAGGGTGAGCTTAAATATTGAGTCTATTTTTATGGTGTAAATGTCATTCATCAATATATAGTGTTTGAACTTCCTTATAGCCTTGAAAATTACATATATTTGATTAGCTTTCATTGAAAATTTTAATTCTTCATCTTTTAAATTAGTGCTCGTAAAATCAATTAAGGGTTTACTATCATTTAACTTTTAGGTGGACATCACAATAATGGTATGATCTAAAGCAAAGGAATTAAAATAATTCATTGGTGAAGATAGTACTAGTCAATATTAGAGCCTAAGTAATATCTATCTTGATATCTTGGAAGGAACTCTTAGCCTCAACTATCCCATCTATCTTGGCATCCTTTTTATCATACATTTAATGGATTGATAATTTATACAAACCCATAAATTAATTTTCATAAAATATGATTTTATCAAAGAATGATTTCAATTATTTTCTTATATTGGGAGGTGTTAACTTTTAAATGGCATGAATCTAATTTTTATCGATGGAAATCCTATCCTTGGTGATGACATGGCCAAGTAACTTACCCTCTATGACCCCAAAGATAATCTTATTTGGGTTCAAGAATACTTCATATATTTTACATCTATCAAACACTTTTTGAAGATAATTTTCATGATCTACTTTATTTTTAAAAATTAAAATGAGGTCATCCATATAAATGATGCTCCACTTACCAATAGGTCCCTGGAATGTGTAGTCCATGACTCACTAAAAAGTTTTTCTAGAATTGATGAGGTTGAAAGGCATCTTTTTAAAAGCATAAGTTCCCTAGTTTATGGTGAAGGTTATCTTCATTTGATCTTTTGCCTCCACCAACACTTGAATATATCTGTAGAAATTGATCAAGAAGGAAATCATCCCAAACCCATTAATGATCTAGATTAATTCATATAGTGAAGGAAAAGGATAATTATCTTTCTCTACGGATCTATTTAAGTTTTTAAAGTGGATGCATAACCTAATATTACCATTCTTATCTTGATTTCAACCAAGTTTACTACCCAATAAGAGTGTATGATAAGAAATAAGATCCTTGAATCTAGTAACTTCTAAACCTCAATTTATATGAGATGTTCTAGAATGGGATTTATTGGTCTTTGGCATTGCCTAAAGGGCATGTTCCTTGATTTAGAGGAATAGATTGAGTGACTATCTTAGGATAAAAAGTTCTAATATATTGATATGTCTAAGTAATCACATCCTTTTAATATATTAGTATATATTTCAACCTTTATTTTTCACCCTCAACACAATCTAGGATGATGTTGACATATTTAGGATGTTCATCAATCCCCAAATTCTCTTTGATGAAATCAAACTAATTTTTATTTAGTTATTTTTAACTTTTAGCTTGTGGAAAAATGTCAAATAACCTTTCCAAGGACACCATCCCCATGGGGATATTATTTTATTTGAGTTACATCATGCCATCATCCATAAAATATTCTACTTATAGACATCTAATGCCCTTCTCATCTATAATTTGTTCTTTCAAATCCCCAAAATTATTTATGAACTAGATAATTTGTTTATTATCTTCAAATAAATTAAATTTTATATATTGGTAAAGATCAAGGGGAAAGGTACTAGCTCTATATAAAATTTATATATCTTATACTCTTGAAGTGGTAGGTTATAAGTTGAGGTTGTCAGTGAATCTACCACTTAGTTTTCTTCTCTCAGAATAGCTATGATATTGAAAGCCTCAAAAGACTCAATTAGGTCCCAAGCTATGTGTTTGTATTTATTCAAAAATGTCATATTGCATTGATATTTTATTTTTATTTGGTTGACCACTAGATATGAATCACTAAATATTTTTCAACTTCTAGACATCTTATTTTAATAAAAATTATAGGCTTAGGATCAAGGCTTCATATTCATCTTAGTTATTGGTGGAAGGGAGCTATAAATTTTACATGGATATATATTACTTCCCATCTAGATTTTTGAGAGGTACACTATAACAAAAACGTTTTTTAAACCATGCACCATTGAAATAGAGGGTCTACAACTATGAAGGGAGTTTGAATTCTTGCTTATCAGGCTTGTGCTTTATGGTGAATGTACATACATTAGCATGCAAGGAAATGAAGTTGACCCTCTCATTTTTTGAATTGTAATATATAATAAGTTACATCATATTTTGTTCTCTATCAACCTTGATATTATTATTCATCCCTTTTCATGGTAGCCACATGTGCGAGAAATTGGTGTTCATATATCCATTCAATTTCTTTGACCAATCCTGATTGAGTAAAAAACCATAAGCTTATATAATGTATATTAGGAACATAACCACTAAGAGGTGGTGGTTAATTAGTGTGAAAATACTAATTAAAATTCCATATACCATCCATTATCCATTCAAACAAATCTAGATATATATAAATGTATAATCAATCATTCATATGAGCATGAAGTAGGAACATAACACATGAACACAATATATTTGTGGGAAACCCTCATGGTTAATAAAACCCACTAATAAACCAATTGGATTATATTACTATAATAAATGGATCAAAT
The DNA here is from genome assembly GCA_037957365.1 of Torreya grandis. Taxonomy (NCBI): domain Eukaryota; kingdom Viridiplantae; phylum Streptophyta; class Pinopsida; order Cupressales; family Taxaceae; genus Torreya; species Torreya grandis. Next base: position 703,827 of record JARHVA010003878.1, on the reverse strand, counting down.
TTTTAGTTAGGAACCAACCCCACAAGGAGCACCAACCCCTCACTAGTCAAGCACCAATTCAACTAGTCCTTTAATAAGCACCAACTTGTAGGGAAGAACCAACCCCCTTAGGTAACTCAGAGCCAAACTAGTTACCTTGAATATATTATATAAATTTTATACATTTTTCTCACTCAAATAAATATTACCTCCTTATTTTTCTCTTCTCACTATTCTATCTCTCTCAAATAGTCTATTAGGACTTCTTCCTCAACTAGCCCTTTTCTTGGTAGAATTAGATATTATGACCTTTCTAATCACATATAAAAGAATATTTATAACTTAATAACACATTAAACACAAATATATTATGGTATTCACACCCTTTACCTATTTTTCAAAACTTTATATCATTTACTCATAATCTTTAATATTCTAACTAGTCAAACTAGGCCTATTAGACCTTTTCTTGATACTTGAATATTATTCTCACCCATATTAGTAAAAATAACCTATAAATACTTGTATAACACTTATAATATATATATAAACATTTTTCATAAGTTAAAATACCATTAAATTTGTATTTCATTACCCTTAAGGGCAAAAACCACCATTAGGCCTAATAGAGACCTAATGCAATTAGGCCTTCTCAAAGCACACGTTTAACTTAGGCCTCCTTGGAAAAAATTGAGAATAAAAAATATATTAGATACCTTAAAAATGAATAAATTATACCCCTTATAATGTAAAATTATTTCCACAACATCATTTATCTCATTTCACTCTTTGAACCACTCAATTAGATTTACTCGCAAGTAGGCCTTCTCACTACTAGAAAGTTTGTCTTACAAATATGATGCATACACTCAACTTTTCCACATAAAATAAAACAAAATAAGATTTATATAATATAAATTATATAATTTTCAACATAATATTTACTTATAGTTCACAAAATATGGGAAAAGACCTCAAATTGATCAACTTCATATGCTCACTCAGAACTAGACACAGGCCTTAAGAACCCAGTCAAAAGCCTTTGATTTTTCACACCTTCATAGGAGTTTATAATGGATAATTTTTTTTAAAAAAAATTATGAAACCTATATGAGAACTTTATTTCCATTTTATTCTTAAATTGTATACAAAAATACTCGAGAACAACATTCTCACTTATATGTAGAAAACTACATATAGCTCCAAAAACATAGTCTTGAAAACCAATTATTAGAAAAATTATGTGAAAATTTTTATGAAATTAAAATGGATTTAAATGATACATAATAAAAATTATAACATATTTTAATTTATATATTACAATGTTCAATATAAATACTGGTCTTATAGACCAATCTCATGTCTTCATCCTACACAAACCTCACTATGTTAGACAAGTCACTTTGAGAACAATATTTTTATTATTTGTAAACATCGTACAAAATTATATTAAAGGTTTAAGTGTGATATATTTATTCGAAAATTAACCCATGAATTTATATTCATCTCTAATCCTTTACAACCAATCACTAATCTCATTCTCACTTCTACCTAGTTTTGTCATTGTGTTCCTCATTAAGCCTATTTCAAAATAAATCAAAATTAATTAAAAATTTATCATATTTAAGGTATAAAACCTACTAAAGAAATTCATGGGAAAAAAATAAAATTACCAGACATCATCCTCCAATTATTTTCATGGTTTTACTTGGTCAACCCTGCCTCCTATATTTAAATTCTGAGAAACAAGGGGTTTTTATAGCTTCTACTCACTCTTATGACAAAAAACACCACCTAGAGAAACATTGAAGAGTAATTTACATGTTATAAATGTAAAAATAGGTCAAAATACCATTCTAATCCATAATTGACAAGATCTTTCATATCAGGTTATTATGAGTATTTTAGGAGGGTTTTGACTGGTTTCTCTTCTTAGAAATCATTCATAAAGGATTGCCCCTAAAATATAAAACTAATGAAAATAAATTAAATATAATAACCTTCAAAAAATTACATGAACTAATTATTATCTCATGAAAAGGTTTCACATGCCAATGATAACAAGAAAAACCTTCTCAGGTCTACAACACCCCATTATGTGCATGAAGAGGACCTCAACACCAATTTTAATTATTTTTACTTATATATATGACATAAAATTTGGTAAAAATATTTTTAAATAAATATCACACATATAAAAATGTTATTATGATCTTTGGCATCTTATTAACTGAAGTTGACCACTCATTAGATCACATCGGGTCTCTTTGCACACTAGGTCTTAAATTGCCAATCATACTTAGACCTTGAACACACTTTGAAAGAATTTATAATATTATAAAAACCTCATTTTAATGTCATAAAACCTCATACCATGCTCATACACTACCAACATTCTTTACACAAATCTCTTATTACTCATCTCATTATGTTACCAAGCCTATGCCTTCTCACTAGGTCTCTCAAGTACATGTCTTATGAACTCAACTTCAAGTAAAAAAAATAAAATTAAAAATGACTTAAATGACACTTTCATGACATTAGTGAAAACTTAATGCATAATTTATAACATAGTCTCAATAATTTCCCCTTTTTTCATTGATAGAAACCACTCATTGATGGTAATCATTCAAAGAAGATTCTCTTATTGGGATACACCTCTCTCATACAAATTAGTCTACCCATTTGATATTAATGACAAAGAATTGACTTAGACATACTCTTATTTATAATTTGATATGACTCTCCCTTTGACCTTACATATTTTGCACTTATTTCCTACTCTTAGATCTAAATCACCTCCTTATTATCTCCCCTTATGTAATTTGACTTACTTAGTGACTGGTAAGAATAGGAATCACACCCAATTCTTGTCTCAGATGTTCAAAATTATTCTTTATAAGAGGTTTAGTCAAGATATCTATAATCTAATCCTTGGTAGATGTAAATTCAAGCTTAATACTTTGTTCATTGACATTTTGTCTTAAGAAATGATACTTGATAGGAATGTGTTTGGTCCTTGAATGCATGGTATGATTCTTTGAAATACTTATGGCACTATTATTATCATATAAAATAGGACTAGGACCATCAAAATCCACCTTGTAGTCTCTCAAGGTTAATCTCATCCGCATCACCTAAGTATAACATGAAGATACTACAATGTACTCAATATCATAAGTAGATAAAGCCACTAATGTTTATTTCTTGGTTAACCATGAAAGTAGGAACTTACCTAATAATAAGCCTCCTCCACTAGTGCTCTTTCTATCATCTAGGCTCCTAACCCAATCTACATTTGTATAGGCTACTAGATCAAACTTCTTGATCCTTGGGTAATATAATACATATTCCATAGTTACCTTGAGATACTTAAGTATCTTCTTGACTTTTGGTAGATGAATTTCCTTAATATCTACTTCAAATATTCTCATAAGACCTACTACTTGCATTATTTTGGGTTTAGAGGTAAATCTATATTCTATCTAATTGAATGTTGAGGATTCATCTTCCTTAATTAGATTGAATCCTATAACCATATATGTAATCACTTCCTTTCAATATTCCATTTAAAACTAATTTAACATCTCTTTTATATCCTCTACCTATGAAATGAACATAACTTTATAAGATTGACTAATTTGAAGTCCAATAAAGAAGGATAGCTCTCCAAGCATAAAAATTTCAAATTCTAACTTCATTACCTTTGTAAAATCCTTGGTCATGTTATAATTAGTTCCACAAAAGATTATATCATCCATATATACCACTAATATCAACTAATGGTCATTTTTAGTCTTTATATACAGGTTACTATTTGTAACTCCTCTCATGAAACCTTAATCCAAAAGATACTTGTCTAGTGTAGCATAACAAGCTCTAGGGGCTTATTTTATACAATAGATTTCCTTATTCAATATATAAAAATAATCCTTACTAATATTCAATAGTAAAACATTATTATGTTCAATGTATACTTCTTTCTCCAAGTTTCCATTTAAAAAAGCTTACCTAGCATCCATCTAGTATATCTTCAAGCCTTTGAAACCTGCATAGGCAATAAAAATCCTAATAGCCTTTAACATTACTATAATAAAAAAAAATTCCTCAAAGCACACTCCTAATTTATCATATCCTTTGCATACTATTCTATCATTATTTTTGGTGATTTATCCATTCTCATTCAACTTGTTTTTGAACACTCATTTTGTGCCAATGATAATTTTGTATTTAGGCCTATATATGAAATCCCAAGTCTTATTATTCTCAATTTGATTTAACTCTTCAATCATGGAATCTATCCAAGACTAATATTAACTTAATTATACATAGATTTTAGGTTCAACTTTTTATACTAAGGTAACATTCTCTTGATTAACATCACTCACCAGTCTTCTCCTTGTTTATATACCTGCACTTTTGTTTCCAATGATCTAAGATTTAGGATGATATTTTTGAATCTACCTAGAAATAAATTTTGATTCCTTTCTTTCATTAATATCTTCTTGATCCTCATCTATCTCTATTGATCCTTCATCATTCTTTGATTGAGAATATGATTTTTTATTCTCATCAACCTTTACATTTGTGTTCTCCACTATCTTTTATGATATTTTATTATAACATCTGTAGGCAATAGTTATTGATGAATATCCAAATAAAATACCTCCATAAAATCTTTAGTCAAACTTGACTATGTCTTCATCATCTCTCTTGATATAACATTTACTCCCAAACACCTTAAAATGTTCAACACTTTTAGGTCTACCATTCCATAATTTTTATGAAGTCTTTTCACCATTGATCCTAATTTATCCTCTGTTAAGAGTGTAAAGTAAATTACTCACAACTTCTCTATAGTATCCATTAGATAACTTTGATTAATTAAACATGTTCCTTGTCATTTCTTTAACTATTATGTTCTTCTTTTCAACCACCCCATTCTATTGAGGTGTTCTAGTAGTTGAAAAATGTCTTCTTATTCCATCGACCTCACAAAAATCATCAAACTTATTTGACCAAAATTATACTCCTTTATCAAACCTAAGATACTTGATCCTCACATTCATCTCATTTTCAAACAAATCTTAAAAATTTTTGAACTTACCTAGAGCTTTTGACTTCTAATTCAATAATGTTACCCAAGTTATTCTTGTGAAGTCATTTATAAGCAATATGAATTAGTTGTCTCCTTAAATGCTTTGAATCCTTGTAAGACCACATAGATTAGTATTAATTAGTTATAAATCTATAATAGTAGAGTATTATTTATAATTGAGTCCCCTCCTAGTATACTTAATATGTTGACATGCCTTGCAAATAACATCTACAAGTTTAGAAATTTTGGGCATATTCTTCATAGATCCCTTGGAGTTTATAATGACTAGATTTTCAAAGTTCATATGACCAACCTCCTATTCCAAAGCCAAATTTAATCTAATTTCTCATGAATAACTTATCTTTTGTTATCTCATTTAGTAAATAAATATTTTTCTTATTTATCTTAGCTTTTGAAATCAACCTTCCTAATTTTGCTCTCCTTATCTCAAATCCTTTGTCATGAAATGTTAGGTTATGTCCTTGGGTACACATTTGACTCACACTCAACAAGTTGTGTTTTAATCCATCTACATATAAAACATTTTCTATCTTGTTCTTCCCATTTTCCAAACTCAAAGCACCTTTGAAAACTATATTAGTAGATGTGTTAACTCCAAACCTTACTAAACCTATGGCATTCTTATTCAGACTAATGAACATGCTTATAACACTTATCATGTTACTTAAACATCCTATATCTATTTACCACTTAAAATATTCATTATGAGTATGAAAGGTAGTTTAGGATATCATAGATTCTTCTCCTCTAAATTCTTGTTTCTATTTTAATTTACCCATAGGGTCTGCCTTCTTGATCCATTCTTTAGTGTCATGACTACATCTTATTTAACATGACTAGTTCTCCTTATAGTTGTCTTAAAATCTCTTTCAATGTGTCCTCTTTTATTAAAATTATAAAATATTATTCTACTTCTCCATCTATAATTAATATCTCTATGTCTAAATTTACCAAAAGAGAAATAAAAACTAATGAATGAATCCACATACTATGATCAATTAACCTTATTTATATTTTGATGATCATTGCATGATACATCACTACCTTTGATATCGTTTGATGGATAAAAACCTTACTGGATTGTTGATGATTTACTTCAAACTTTACTACTTATGCATGGGTTTTGATTCTACCAGCTTCCTCACTCTTTGATTGATCAATGACTTTTGGAAATTTACTTTCCTATAGATAATTTTTTTCTATGAATTCATGACCTATCCTATAATAAAAATACCTTTGACTATCCAAAATATTTTTAATATTTCTGGTACTCTCCTCAAACTTTTGATATATTCTTATCTTGATTACATATTTCTCAACTTGTGATTTTAAAATATTTACTTTAATTATAATATGTGTGAGTTATTCCATATGATTCATATCTTTTGAATAATTTTCACAATCTATTTCAATGAGAGTGGATACATCCTCACTACAATCATAAAATACACTTTCATTATCAAAATCCATACATGTTCTATAAAGATATCCCTTAGAATATTAGGCTTGGACAAGGGAAATTTATTTTATACCAATTATTATAATCATAACCACTAAGATTTAGGGGGTTAATCAATTTTAAAACTCTTATTTCAATTCCATATTCCATACATTAATCATTCAAACAAATTTAGAGATATAAAAGCTCATAATCAATCATTAATATGAGAATAAAGTAGGAACATAAGACATTAACACAATATATATGTGGAAAAACCTCATGGAGAATAAAACCCACTAATACACCACTTGTATTATAGTATTATATATAATGGATCAAACATTTACTGAGGCACTCAACTAGACCTTTAGCAAACACCAACTTACAAGGAGGAACTTACCACCTTAGGTAACTCAAAACCAACTTAGATACCTTGAATATTTTATCACTTTAGACACTTTTTTCTCATTAAATTCAATATGGAATCCATATTTTTCTCTTTTCACTATTCTATCTCTCTCAAATAGCTTATTAGGCCTTCTCGCTCAACTAGCCATTTTCTTCATAGAATTAGATCTTATGACCTTGATCATCACCTATAAAATCATAGTTAGAAATTAATGACATATTAACCACAAATATTTGATGTTATTCACATCCTTTACCTATTTTCCAAAACTTTATATCATTTTCTCATAATCCTTAATATTCTAACTAGTCAAATTAGGCCTATTAGACCTTCTCTTTATACTTGAATATTGATCTCACCCATATTGGTTGGAAAATAACCTATCCATACTTGGATAAAAATTTGAATAGATAAAAAACAAGTTTCACAAGTGAAACACCAAATAAATATGTTTATCATTACTTTTAAGGGCTAAACCCATCATTAGGCCTAATAGAGACCTAATGCAATTAGGCTTTCTCAAAGCACATGATTCACTTAGGCCTCCTTAGAACACCTTAACCTAAAAAAAAGATTATAAAATTAATAAATTAATAAATTATAAAAAATTTAATCTCACATTAGGTCCCCAACATCATTTATCTCATTTCACTCCTTGAACCATCAATTAGGTCTACTCACAACTAGGCCTTCTCACTGCTAGAAAGTCTATCTTTCAAATATGATGCATACACTCAACATTAATTAATAAAACATATATAAAATATAATTAATATAATATAAGTGACCTTATGTTCAACATAATATTCATTTATAGTTCACCAAATAGGTAAAAAGACTTCAAAATGATCAACTTCATATGCTTACTTATAACTACACATAGGCCTTAAGAACCCAGTCAAAAGCCTTTGAATTTTCACACCATCATAGGAGTTTTTCATGAATAAAAATGTGTTAAAATTAATATAAGATATATATATATATATATATATATATATATATATATATATATATATATATATATATATATATATATATATAATATCTTAATGTTCATTTTATTCTTGAAATCTATGCAAAAAGACTCAGGAACAACATTCTCACTCATACACAAAACATTGTCTGTCACTCTAAAAACATAGTCATGAAAACCAATTATTTGAACACCTATGTGAACACTTTTATGAAATTCAAATGTTTTTTAATTATCCATATAAATTATTATAACATATTGGAATAGATATATTAAAATTTTCAATATCAATATTGGTCTTACAGACCAATTTTATGTCTTCATCCTACACTAACCTCATTAGGTCACTTTTAGAGAAATTTTTTAATTATTTGTGTGCATAATCAAAACTTATATTTAATGGATAAACATGATATATTATCTAAAAATAACCCAATTAATTTGTATCCATCCGTAATCCTCTACAACCAATCCCTAATCTCATTCTCACTTTTTCCTAGTTTTGTCATTGTCTTCCTCATTAGGGCTATTTCGCAATAGGTAAAATTTCATGACTAGTTTAGCCTATTTAAGGTATAAAAACTTATTATAAAAATTTATGGGAACAAACATAAAGTCTCACACATAATCCTCTGATAATTTTCATGTTTTGACCTAGTCAACCTTATCTACTATATTAAAATTTTGAGAATTATGTAGTTCTTAGAACTTCTACTCTCTTCTAACAAACAAAAAACACTTGGAGAAACCAAGAAGAGTAATTTTCATGTTTAAAACATAAAAATATGTCAAAAAAACCATTTTTATCTATAAATTATAAGATATTTCTTATCAGGTCATTATGAGTGTTTTAGGAGGGTTTTGATGGGTTTCCCTTCTTAGCAATCATTCATAAAGGATTTCCCCTCAAATATAAAAATAATTCCAATAAATTAAATATTGGAACCTTACACAACTTACATTAACTTCTCAATATCTCATGCAAAGTTTGCATGTGCTAATGAGCATTATAAAAACCTTCTTGGGTTTGTAATACCCCATTCTATGCACATAGCTGAACTCAACACCAATTTTCAAGATTTATCCTTTATGATATGACTTCATATTAGATAAAAATAATTAAAATAACCTCTAAAACTTATAAAATGTTATTGGGAACTGAAGTAGACCCCTCATTAGATCGCACTAGGTCTCTTTGCAAACTAGGTCTTGAACTACCAATCATACTTAAACCTTGAACACACTTTTAAAAAACTTATAATATTCTCAAAACCTAATACTCATGTCATAAAATATCATACCATGATCACACATTTATAAACTTCTTTACACAAGTGTGATACTACTCATCTCATTATATTACCAGACATATGCCTTCTCACTAGGTCTCTCAAGTACATGGCTTATGAAATAAACTTTAGGAATAATAAATATAACTTAGAAAGACATTAATGACACTTTAATGACATAAATAATAACTTCATGCATACATTATAACATATTATCAATAATTTCAACTACTAGGATGTCCATGTACTATTTTAAACATGGCTCACAGTCTAGTTGTATCTATATATTTAAAAGTTTCTCAACATAAGGTACTAAGGTCTTGTCTAATTTTAGGACCATTAATTTTATCTAAATTAATCCCCAATTTCTTGTAAATGGTTTTAGGCATAATATTAGCTAAATATATTGAGTCCACTAGATAATTATGAACATTTTTACCAAACATTCTTATTATCAATGGGAAGTTTTGGACCTCAAGATTGTCACTGTAAATCATTACATTTTTATGCAAATATTTTTAATTATCACTTATAGAGGATCTCCTTTTCATAGATTTGATCAATAATTCCCTTTGCTTAGTGATTTGTGCCAACTCATGTAGAGTGATATTATCCTTTATCTTCTTCATGTATTCTTCGATATTTTATAATTGTTTACTTTATGACTCAATGGGTTGTGTTTGATCCCTTTCCTTTTTAGGAGGTAGATTATTATTGTCTCTTGAATATAGAGTAGTGGCATAATTTATTGGAGGCATAGAAGTGGTGAGGGGTTATTATATTTCTATCAAGATTTAACCAGGTAGTTTTTGACTCAAACTCATTAACCCATATTTCATGAGTAGTGGTTCACATGAACCCATATCGAATGAGAATGAATGGTCAAATTATCACTCATTGCATCTAGGTGATATAAATTTCATGCATAAATTTATTTCTAGATTTAATATAATTATTAGACCTATGAATACTTGTAGACACCAAAATCCTGTCTACTCCTTGGTCGACTCTCCCCCTTGGTCCCCTTGGTCCACTTCTAACACATTCCTAACCCACACACTTATTAATTTAAAATAATAATTTATTTTAAATTAATAACACCTCTCTTGACACCTCACCCCACCTTGGATACCTCTCCTTGGATGCCTCCCATCACCCTATGAACAATTTATGACCCATTTCAACCCTTCCACTAATCCTCTTGCGCTCATTTAATCCAGCTTCGACCATTTTCCAAATGGCAATTAGACCTGGCAGTTGGAAGAATGGGTAAAAGGCTAATTTTAGCCTCTTTTCCCATTTTTGAACTACCGACATTGGTCAGTATCAGCCGACATTGGTAGTTTCACCAACGTTGGTTCCTTTAAAACTAAATTCCTACACCTGAGAAGGCTGATCAATCAACCCCCCACAAATGCCAATTCTCTTCCTCCAGGGTTCAAGCTCTCTCACTCTTCGACTTATTGCAGGTATCAGCATCTCAATAGCACTCTCCAAGCTCAGAGGTTCTACACCAGTCATTCCACACTAGATTGAAGATTGCATGACATCTCCCCCATTAACTACAACAGAAACAGACCTCTTGCACTTCTGCCTCTCCACTCACAGCTAAGTATCCTTCTTCTATTTCATTTCAATTATTTAGACTATATCAGTAATTAGTTTTCTTTTTACTACTTCTAAATAATATTATCACTAGACCCAGCTATCAACTAAACTAGACTTGACCAAACTTCTTCTTGAGAGGCTGAAAAGCCCATCTTCTATCCTGACCCATCTTGACAACTTATCCCCTACCTTTGTCCCTCCTAAAGACCCTGTCCACTGTCCTACATCCCTTACATAGATCCAGACTCCTTTCAAATCATTCTATTGACCACAGATAGACTTGAGACTTGTCCAAGGCCATTGCCCTAACTAACATTAGCCTCCAGGCCCATCACCCCTACTGACGTTGGTAGACTAACCGGCGTCGACAACTCTAATCAAACCAATGACGGTAGACTAACTAGCATCGACAACTATGGAAGGCTAATAACAAAATATAGGTACACATTTGTTTCCATTTATTTTGTTCAATCTTTTGTCATTTCTTTTTCTATAAAGATTCTGCTTTTTATCAACCAGTGAACTGTCACCCTACCAGGAAGTCTTTGCACTTCTGGGATCAAGCATCGCTTAGCAGTCCACCACCTATCTATCTAACAGTTTTCCTGTTTAAGTCTCTCTTATCTATAGGTGTCATCCTCCGTAGCCAAAGAGGAGCTCCTTCAGTCATTTGGATAACGGTGCGCAAACTTCATCTGGGCATCATCTAACCCTTAACTATTACTTTAGTTTCTTTCATCTTCTAAATGTGGAAAAGTGAAAACAGTTAGAAACATTCTGGCATGCTCGGTGGGACACTAGGACTTTTCCTTGGGTTCATACTTTTTCTTCTAAAAACAAACTTTTCATATAGGTGCATTAGGTCTCTTCTTGCATCCTTTTCTTCTATCTCTTCCAAAAGACACCATTAGCAAGGTTAAAAAGAATCTTTCTTTTTCTTCTTGTCACCTTTCGTCTTACATCTTAGAGTAGTGAAGTTCATACTCTTCAACCTTTTCTCAACTTGTTTTCATCTGAACACACATTTCAATTTGGGCTTAAAATCTATTGCATCTCATTTCTGCTTGAATACATATTTAGCTCTCACATCTAGTAACTTAAAACTGCATTATGAATAAAGCGTAGCACACTTATGTTACACAACCTGACCACTATCACAAATCAAACATCTAAACACACCTGAGATAAGGCCCGACTAGGATTTCATCACCTAGCAGATACCTTACCCTTCCTGGTAATCCCACTTAGACTTCACTACCAAGGGGAGAGCCCACTCTGTTCTTTGGTAGAGTATAAACTCTAGGGGAAGTATATACTGGCTAAGTGACCTAGCTTATCTTTGGGCTCATGAAGTGAGGGGAGCTTGATCCTTAGCACTAGGCCACATACAAAACCTAACACAGACTCTTGAACACCAAAACCAACCCAAACCAACCTTAGACTACTTCTTTTAAGACCCGTTCTAAAAGCTAACTTCCCAAACACACTCTAAGGCATAAGCCAACATGACTCTAAAAATTGATTCTTAGGGATTTAAAGTTTAGGGTCTGCTTGTCTTCATCTTATTTTCTACCTTTTATCTAAATTTTTGAGCTGGTGAGGATGCATTTTTCTGAACTTCAAACAACTCAGAACCTTTTTTTTCTTCTTCCTTCCCAACAACACAGTAACTGACATCGGTTTTACCACCGATGTCAGCAACTTTTTTTACCAGCATCAGTTTTTTCTACTAACGTCGGTCACTGTCAACAACTTTTCTTCCAAAATAGCAAGCCTAAAACCTAACTTTCTTTCTGTTAGACACACCTTCTAGTTTTCTGGAGCTGAAGAACATAGTTTCTAAAACCTAATCCTTTTTTCCTTGAATGGTTTTGACACGTAGTCAAACCAAAACTCTTGTTGACCACGCAAGGCAACAACTACTTCCACCTTCACCTTCCATAACCAGTCCTCTAATGGAGTATCATTCAGAGACCGAATGAACTCCTACCCAACCAACCTTGACTCAACCCCCTATTATCCCTGAAGGGGACCAAGACTTTGAAAGGTTCCTTGACCTCAATGTCAAGGCCCTTCAACACTATCTCGTGAGAAGTCAAATGCGAGACTCTTTAGGCAACCCAATTTATGGGATGCCAACTTCCTTACTTGAGACGGCAACTGTATCAACCACCTCCGTCATTCAACCCATAGACACCCAAGCCATTGCCTTAGTCAAAAACCCGACCATGACTAATCTTTAAAGTGTGGCTTCTCTTTCTATCTCGGGGCCCACTTCCATTGGGGCTTCGGCCCCCCATCAATCACAGACTATTCAACAAAATTTTACACCCTTCTAAAACTTAGTTGTCTCCATCCTGCCTTCGCTTGCACCCATCAACACAAGGGTGGCTACTCATCCTTTGGCTAGTGTTGCCATAATCCAACCACCTCTGGTGACTTAAAGCCTAGTCATGCCTTCCACCTTCACAACACAACCACCCTTGATCTCCACATATGTCCCAATGACTAGTTATCAATATGTTGCACCTATACAAGTGCAACCAACTACGTCATATGCCCCTTCTAATCCCTTCCAAGCACCTTATAATCTAGGGGTCACCCCACTTGCAAATACATCAACTGATCTAATCAAAATGTTGATGGACAAAATGTCTAATCTTGAGACATCCATTTCTAGTTCAAGCAATGTTCTCTCGTATGAACAAATTTGTAATGAACCCATCCATCCCTCTATCCCAATCTGACCATATCCCAGTCAGTGGAAACTTCCCAAGTTTACTTGTTTCTAGAGTAAGGAAGACCCACATCAACATCTACGAGTGTTTAGACATGATTGTTATCTTATAGCCCATGATGATGCATTGTTGCTACGCACATTCCCCATGTCACTTTCTGGTGCTACCCTCGAATGGTATAGCTCCCTTACCAGTCATTCTATCTTTTCTTTCACTCAACTAGCCCAACTTTTCCTTGACCACTTTTCTATCAACATCACCAAAAAGGTCTCCATCCTAGACCTATACTCTATCAGACAGTTTAACGATGAATCCATAGCTAATTTTGTTGCCCATTGGAAAGGATTAATCAACCAACTCTCCTTTTCTTTACCTCAACTTGAGCTCTTCTCTTAGGCATGTTCCAAACATATTTCATCTACTCTATGGGTCCAAACATTCTGCACCTTTGACGAAGCTTTCACGATGGCTAGAAATCTTGAACTACATGCCATCGAGAAAAAACAAAGTCAAATTGCAGAGTAAAAACCCCAACACCAAGTCAAATGACTCTTCCTCTAGACCTTCTTCTTCCCACTCCAAATCCAAGGAGTCGACAAACACTGTGGTCATTAGATCACCATCCTCTACAACAACCAACCAATCTGAACCTTCCACATCTCAAAGCATCACCAAACAATTCCAACAACGGTATATACAGCATTAGTAAACTCCTATAAGAGAATCATACGCTTCCATTTTGGATAAACTTGTCAAACAGGGGGTCTTCAATCTCCCTCAAATTTGACCACCTCAATTTAACCCCTCAAAAGCCATCCCTACATGGTATAGGGAAAATGACTTCTGTAATTATCACCGTGTCCATGGCCATGACATAAACAACTGCAAAACTTTTAAAAACATTGTCCAAGACATCTTAGATAAAGGTGATCTTGTCTTGGATAACCCAAATGCACAACCTAATCAAAACATTGACATCTTTAGACAACCTTTCCCTAACAATTCTCCTAATCAAAACAACATATAGACCATGACCGATGACTCCCAAGAGTGTAATATATGCACAGTCAACACAGTCTCACCTCTTATGCCTAACCAACCTCTCTCACAGTCTGAAGAGGTTAGCTCACCCATTGGTCCATCACAAGAAGAAGAGTCTTCTTCTCCCATTCATCTTCCACAGGTGGAAGAACGTTCTTCTCCTATTATCTCTCCATCGACCTCTCTTATATTGGAGGACACCTTGACCATACCAACACCGATAGCCTCGCCCTCATCCTTCCTATCATCAATGGGGGATCATACTTTTCCCACACCTCAACCACATGCCAAAGCCATCACCATCCCTATGCTCTGCCCTCTCGAAGAGCCATAATCTCCAATCCCTTCTCTGTCGAGAGAGGAACTAGCCGCCTCACCCACTTTGACTGAAGAAGATTCGGTGAAGGTTGATTCGAACTTTACCCCCCATAATAGTGGCCCTCAAACCAAACCAAAGAAGGCTACTAAACCCCATCGGAGAAATCCTCTCCCACCATCATCATTTCCCTCCATTTTGGGCCCTCATCCTTCTACCATAATAGGAGTACTTCCAACTCTGACACCCAATAAAAACAAATCACCTCCATTACAACCAAAACCTAACAAAAACATACCTCCTTCAAAACATCCAATGCCTCCTACCACGAAAGTGTCATCTATGAATTTGGCCACATCACCAAACAAAAGGATGGTACAAAACACTCCCTCAACAGCTTCTAAACAGAATTTGTCAACTTTTACTGCAACACAACGTTCAGACCCATTAGTAGGTTCTTACACCTTGCTATTACACTGACTTTTGCAATCCTCTAACATCACTCTTCCACCTATCAAACCATTCCAACCTCTCAGACCAAAGCCATTATGGTTCGATGACACTAAAATTTGCTAATATCATCGCACACCTAGACATGACACTAAAATTTATTGTGCCCTTAAGGTTGCCATCTTCCAATTCATGGAGAAAGACACCCCTCTTATTGAGGGTACTATCAACAAATCTCCAACACCGTCTCATGTCTCCCAAACATTTTCACCGTCACACTCATCAAATCTCAAATCAAGGCCATCTTGATTTGATGACACTAAATTTTGTGTGTATCATCACACACCCAGACATGACACTAAGCATTGTTGCACTCTTAAAGCTATCATTCATCAATACCTCAAACATGACACCCTTCTCACCAAGGATCCTCGTGACCACCCTTTAACTAAGCCATCAACATCATCCCATGCCTCTCGAACATCTTCACCTAAATCGGGAGTCCATCATCAAACTGTGGTTTCTCTAACACCTTTAACCCCATTATTTGAAATCAACACCATCAATGTGGCCAACAGATCACAAACCATGAAGGATAAAGGGAAAGAGAAGGTTTCTCTCCCCCAAACATATCCATTCATCAAGTCTCCTCAACCATCAAAACCCAAGATTTCAATTTCAGGCACATCTTGACCAACTTATTCAAACCCAATTCATGAGCCCATGGTGAAACAATGTCACCAAACCTCTGTGAAGACATCTTTGTATGACCTCATACAAAACTCTCCACACCATTGTCTAACTTTGATCAAAGCCTTATAGGTAGTGAAGGTCCAACTCGAAGACCCCCAACCACTGGCTGCATTGGTCACATCATTACCTACCATTGCTTCCATCACTTTAAATCATTTTGAGATTCCAACCTCCAACATGGAAGATTAGGATCTTGCCCTCTCAAACTAAGTCTATCAAACATTATCCCTATCACAAATAACTGGGGGAATTTGACTTTATCCTGACTATCGACCTCAACCAAGCATCAATGGACCGAGCCTCAACCAACTATTGACCTTGATCAAATATCGACCAAGCCTCGACCAAGCCTTGACCAAACATCAACCAAGCCTTGACCAAGCATTGACCAAGCCTCGATCGAGCACCAACCAAGCCTCGACCAAGCCTCGACCAAACATTGACCTCGACCAAGCCTTGACCAAGCCTCAACCAAGCCTTGACCAAACATTAACAAGCATTGACCAAACATTAATCAACCAAGTATCGACCAAACATCAACCAACTTCTTAAACATCTTTAACACGTGATTAATTTGGAAAGAAGCAAATGAGGTAAGTTTGCTCCTAATTGGCTTGGACCTTACATCATGATGCACAAGCATAGATTAGGGACTTATTATCTATCTTCTTTCGAAGGCCAGCCAGAAACTTAGCCCCTTAATGCCTTGCATCTACGACCATTCTTCTGTTAGTTGAGTACTCATTCACTTGACATTTAACTTGAGCTCATCCCTTGAGCAATCCCTATCATCTTAATCCTTATTTCTTTTAACCTTATTCCCCTAAGCAAACCCTATGTAACCCTTTTATAAAGTATGTATGATTTGTCCTAATAAAAGGGAGCCCTTGAACTTCTATATTCTTGTCCATGACTCACAATTCTATCAAAAATAAATTGATGTCAAACAAAGTATCCAAAGGTCATAAACTCTAAATGCAGATTGCTCCCTCAAAGGACAATTGTATCATCATTGTTGTAGCTAATAGACTACTCCCTTGAAGGATAACTATTCAAAGCCCTCAAATATATATAAAGCAAAAATATAGACCACTCCCTCGAAGGATGGCTATGCCTAAATATCTTACTACAAACAACACTCTCTCAGAAGCTTCCTGCATCGATTAGCTTCACAAATGACCACAAAACAAAATGACATTTCCTACATAGACTTCTCGCATTGATCAGTCTACCAAAAAAAAAAGTCATGGACTTGACTTGTAGTCATTCTCAGGGTCTCCTATAAAAAGGGGCAAAGTTATCCCTACTAAACGGGGTTAACCTATTCCAACACATCACATCACCTACTCAAAGGATTTCGAGCTCATTTTAATGTCAAAGTGATTTGATTACCTCTCTAACATAGCCAGTGGTCAATGTTGTAATGCATGAATGGGGATTTTTGTTCTAATATCCCCTACCTACGCTATCATTATGGTCCTTGTCAATGAAAGAGCAATGCACCTTTCACTTCTTACACATTTTGGTCACATCCAACCAGATCATTTGCCAACCACACCAAACCAACCCAAAACATTTTTCAGACCTCTCACATGACATAGTCCATTTCACATAGTTTCTATGGACACCAATACACATGGAAACTATCGACCACACAATTTATGCCAAGCATAAACCATTACTTTCTGAAGCATAAACATACTCATTTCATTTTTAGCATACATCCATCATGAATATGGAAAATTACTAGGGATGAAAGGCCACTTAACCAATGTTACAGAATACACCATCATATAATATGGAAAAGGCTGTAACATCATCTTACCCTCATCATTTCAAACACGTACCCTCAGACATATGGGAAGTGCTAAACTTTTATCATGACCAAACCAATCATCAACTGATTTTGACCCTAGCTTGAACTACATTGGTCAGAGGCCCTTCTAACAGGGGCTATGTAGGTAGCACTCAGATTACATAACATCTTCTAGGGTTAGCTCGGCCAACTCTATTTGTTCATCTACTTGATGGACAAACCATCTTACCCTTTACCCATGACTTAACCTAGACCAAACCAACTATCAACCACTTTGCCTCTTAGTCTTGAACTACATTGGTCTGAGGCCCTTCCAACAGGGGCTATGTAGGTAGCACTCAGATTACATGACATCTTCTCGGGTTAGCATAGCCAACTCCATTTGCTCATCTACTTGATGGACAAACCATCTTACCCTTTACCCATGACTTAACCTAGACTAAACCAAATATCAACCACATTGCCTCTTATTCTAAACTACATTGGTCTGAGGCCCCTCCAACAAGGACTATGTAGGCAACACTCAGATTACATGACGTCTTTTGGGGTTAGCTTGGCCACATCTGTTTGTTTGTCTACTTGATGGGAAAACCATTTTAGCCTTTAACCATGACTTAACCTAGACCAAACCAATAATCAATCATTTTGACTTTTTATCTAAACTACATTGGTCTAAGGCCCTTCCAACAAGGGCTATGTAGGTAGCACTCAGATGACATGATGTCTTCTAGGGTTAGCTCAGCCACATCTATTTGTTCATCTATCTGATGGACAAACCATATTACCTTTGACCATGTCCAGACTGATCATCAACCATTTTGCCTCTTTGTCTGAACTACATTGGTCTGAGGCCCCTCCAACAAGGGCTATGTAAGCAACACTTAGATTACATGACATCTTTTAGGGTTAGCTCAGCCACATCCATTTGTTCGTCTACTTGATGGGCAAACCATTTTGGCCTTTAACCATGAATTAACCTAGACCAAACCAATCATCAACCATTTTCACTCTTGATCTGAACTACATTGGTCTGAGGCCCTTCTAATAGGGGCTATGTAGGCAACACTTAGATGACACGACATCTTCTAGGGTTAGCTCAGCCACATCCATTTGTTCATCTATCTGATGGACAAACCATATTACCTTTGACCATGTCCAAACTGATCATCAACCATTTTACCTCTTTGTCTGAACTACATTGGTCTGAGGCCCTTCCAATAGGGGCTATGTAGGCAACACTCAGATGACATGACATCTTTTGGGGTTAGCTTGGCCACATCCGTTTGTTCATCTATCTGATGGACAAACCATATTACCTTTGACCATGACTTAACCTCATCTAACCCATCCATAGCTGACCCTCTTCCTCCCTTTTTGGGAGAACTACATTGACCTGAGGCCCTAACGATAGGGGCTATGTAGGCAGCACTCAATTGACATAGGGTCTTCTGAGGTTAGCTTGGCCATTCCTTCATTTGTCCATCTAATGGACCAACTATCTCAACTCGACTCAACCAATGACCTTGGAGATCATGCCTATCTCCTCAGACCATGACCACTTCCAAGACAACATTGCCTTGGTTGTTTTTGCATGTATGCTACCTCACGAATGGTTAGCAAAATTGTTTGCAACCCATATTTCAACCCTCACAAGTATTAGATCATGAACAAGTTGATCCCCACTACTTGTGACATTTTCATGATTTCCAAGAGCACTTCCTGAGCTTAGGATACTTGGAACATGATGACAATTAGAGATACATCTTGGATCATTTAACCCAATCAGCTATGACTAAATGTTGGGGCCTAGTTATTTTGATTTTAGCACTCTTCGACCTTTGACCTGCAACAATTTGACCTAACCATCTCGTGAAGTGGTATGCATGCAATCTCAACTATTGCAACATTCACACTCAAACTACACCATATCCATCCACTATTTATCAAATTGGCACCTAATTTTAGGTTTCCTTCCCTCGACTTCCACTTTGAGGGGGAATACCTCATCCCATAATCAGGGCAGCCTACACTTATTTTTTGTCTTGTAGTTCACCAGAATAACCAATAGGACAAAAGTGACATCATCCCATTTCTAGGGAAACCTACTCCTATTTTTGTCTTGCAGTTCATCCAAAACAACCAACAAGACAAAAAGGGGCAAATGTAGACACCAAAATTGTGTCTACTCCTTGGTCGACTCTCCCCCTTGGTCCCCTTGGTCCACTTCTAACACATTCCTAACCCACACACTTATTAATTTAAAATAATAATTTATTTTAAATTAATAACACCTCCCTTGACACCTTACCCCACCTTGGATACCTCTCCTTGGATGCCTCCCATCACCCTATGACCAATTTATGACCCATTTTAACCCTTCCACTAATCCTCTCGTGCTCATTTAATCCACCTTCGACCATTTTCCAAATAGTAATTAGACCTGGTAGTTGGAAGAATGGGTAAAAGGCTAATTTTAGCCTCTTTTCCCATTCTTCAGCCACTGACGTTGGTCAGTATCAGCTGACATCAGTGGTTTTGCTGACATCAATTCCTTTAAAACTAAATTCCTACACTCGAGAAGGCTGATCAATCAACCCCTCGCGAACACCAATTCTCTTCCTCCAGGGTTTAAGCTCTCTCACTCCTCAACTTCTTACAGGTATCAACGTCTCAATAGCACTCTCTAGGCTCAGAGGTTTTGCACCAATCATTCCACACTAGATTGACAATTGCATGACATCTCCCCCATTAGCTACAATGGAAATAGACCTCCTGCACTTCGGCCTCTCCACTCACAGCTAAATATCCTTCTTATATTTCATTTCAATTATTTAGACTATATCAATAATCAATTTTCTTTTTATTGCTTCTAAATGATATTATCACCAGATCTGGCTATCAACTAAACCAAACCTAACCAAACTTCTTCTTGAGAGGCTAAAAATCCCATCTTCTATCTTAACCCATCTTGACAACCTATCCCCTGCCTTTGTCCCTCCTAAAGACCCTATCCATTGTCCTGCATCCCTTGTATAGACCCAAACTCCTTTCAAACCATTCTATCGACCACAAATAGACTTGAGACTCATCCAAGGCCCTTTCCCTGACTAACATCGGCCTCTAGGCCCATTGCCCCTATCGACGTCGGCAGACTAACCGGCGTCGACAACTCTAATCAAACTGACGATGGCAGACTAATCAGTGTCAGTGACTATGGAAGGCCAACAGCAGAATATAGGTATGCATTTTTTTCCATTTCTTTTATTTAGTCTTTGTCATTTCTTTTTCTATCAAGATTCTACTTTTTTTCAACTAGTGGACTGTCACCCTGTCAAGAAGTCTTTGTACTTTTGGGATCAAGCATCGCTTGGTAGTCCACCACCTATCTATCTAAC